>JAQIFY010004982.1:0-11366 GCA_028533085.1 Varecia variegata | reverse complement strand
TGGAATTAAGTGATATCTCATTGTGGTTTTGATTTGCATTTCCCTGATGATTAGAGATGTTGAGCATTTTTTCATATGTTTCTTGGCCATTAGTCTGTGTTCTCTTGAAAAGTTTCTGTTCATGTCCTTTGCCCACTTTTTAATGGGGTTGTTTGATTTTTTTCTTGCTGATTTTCCTGAGTTCTATACAGAATCTGGAAAAACTGGATACCCACATCTTCTGACTGAGACAGGATCCGCACCTCCCACCTCTCACCTCTCACAAAACTCAACTCATGGTGGATAATAGACTTAAACCTAAGGCATGAAACTATGAGAATTCTAGAAGAAAATGTTGGAAAAACTCTTACAATAAGACATTGGCCTAGGGAAAGAATTTATGAAGAAGATCCCAAAAGCAATCACAGAAACAGCAAAAATATTTAAATGGGACCTGATCAAATTAAAAAGCTTCTGCACAGCCAAGAAAACTATCATGAGAGCAAACAGACAACCTACAGAACAGGAGAAAAATATTGTATGCTACACATCCGATAAAGGGCTGATAACTAGACTCCGTTTTCTTACATCTCTTCAGAATTCTCCTTCAATCTTCTCTGCAATTCCTTTCACATTTAGGGCCAGAGGACTGAGCAGTGTAAAAAAATTGACTCAATCCTTTTTCAACATTACCAACACTAATTCTTAATTTGTAAACAACATTGTTAGAAGTACTTGAATTTATACTGAGTCATAGTGAGTAAATTACATCCTGAGAACACTCATAATGAGAAGGAAATTACACTGCCGCCTCCAAGAAATAGGAACACTATTAAGTAGCAACAGGAGTGGGAAGCAGCGGTGAAGAACAAACCATGGGTGTAGCGTGTGGACAATGAGATGTGTTGGGCATGAGCACAGGGGGAGCAGGTCTACTTTCCTGTGTCCTGGGTGTGTGTGTTCTGGGAGGAAAGCTCTGTGTGTGGTGAGGCAACTGGGTCACATCCCTGGAGTGGTGGCTTCTGTGCATAGCAGATGGGAGCTGGAGGAGGTGGTAAAAATCAGCTGTGTGAATGGAAAACACTAGCTCTGAGGATGACTCTGTCTCCTGGCTGCCAAGGAGGGGGTGCCTGCTGTTCCAATCAGGGTGAGATACCAGATCCTGATGCAGGCAGTGCAGAGAGATTCAGATCCATTAGTGCTAGGCCTCTATGCAGTCAAATGCCAGTAATACCTTATATTTGCCCAGCACATTATGGCCTAAAAAGCACTTGCACATCCTTGATGTAATTTATGGCACACATTGTCCTGTGCTGTTGGCAGGTCACATGTGTTATCATCACTCTCCAGGGAAGGAGATCCATGCATGACCATGTGACCAGTAGAGGAGCTAAGACAAGCACATTGCCCTTGGATTCCTACATTGAAATAGTAAGTTGTTTCCACTGGCACATTGAATGGCAGCCTCTGGACTCCCCAAATAATTGATTCTCCTCTGAAAGCATTGTTTACTCTGGTTTAGGACTGGATATGGGGGGGTCCCTTTAACCATTGTTATATTCCTTGGTAAATAAACCCTGAAAAGAAAGGAGACAATTTCTTTAAATATAATATACTCTTTAAAATATAAAAGACCATATTCAAAGAATAATTTGTGTTATTTCTTATTAACAATGCCTTAAAATTAAACATTATCCCAAACAGAGTAGGCTATACTTTGAACTGTTTGTGATCAAACAAGAACTGAATACTCTATTGAAACCAAAGCAAAATTAGTTTTTTCCCCTGTAAGAAAAGGCTCCTTCTTACCACCCCCAGAGTTTCCACACAGTTTAGATAATGGCCTATTTTATTTTAACAAAGTTTTTGGCAAAATGTTGACAAGCCACAAATGTGGCCTCTGAGCCCAGGGACCAAACAGACCAATACTGTTCCTTTGAGAAATATATAGTTTGTCCAACAGATCAGAAGAAATAGAAAAACCACACTTGTATCCAACCTGGAGTCGCTAGTTATGAAATTCAACTATCCCAATTACAGTATGAAATTTCTGTCCACGACATCAAGTCACATAGCACAATATCAGTTTTTATTTTTACCGTATTTTGTGGTGGTCCCCAATATAAATTAATGGCTAACTTGGTGTGTTCAGTTATTTATTTATTCATCACTCTTATGGGAACATGGAAACATTTGGCTAGTGCGATTCAGTCAGACCACATGAAACCACCAGTAAAAAAAAATGTAGATACATCTGGTCCCTACTCTATGGAGCGGTTATATAGCTGGCTAGAGCCAAATCTGTCTGACCAATCAGAAGAACAAAAACTAGACATTTAGTATCCATTGATGGATGTATAACTTTGAGCAATGGAATAGAAAATTTATTGTAGATGCCATGGGATTTCAGTAGAAAAGTACAGAAAATGCATTTTGTATTTGACTTAATAATTATGTCACTTTACTCAAAATGTTATTCTTGGTCTTAGGAAAATAAGATCCCTTAATGATATTCCTCACCTTATACAGATTTTTTCTGTATAACCGTAGGCTTAAAACTTCAGTCATGGGATGATGGTTTATGGCAGTTTGTGGACTTACATCTTCTATCCCATACATGTCTGAAGAACATTCAGGCTTATTTGCTCAGTACTTCAGCAGCAAAAATTGTCTACACAGTATATCAAGTCATTCATCTATCTTGGTTCATAGTGCAAAGACAGACAAGTAGCTTGTTCAGCCCCTATAGAAACCATGTATTTTATACAGTGACAAAATGCTGTCTGGCCACCCTTGCATAGAAAACAACAGAGATCGAGCATCTGTAGATGGTTCATCGCAGACCTATTGCCTGCCAACAAAAAGCAAGCTCTTGGGATCACCTAACTATGGGCCCTATATCATTATCTGTGTCTGCAAGCACATAACCTGGTTGTGTAGCCTCTGAAATAATAGCCCATTTCACACTGGCGGTGAACACACAACGGAAATCATATAGAGCCCCCAGGAAGTCAGTCAGTGCTCAAAGATTCCATTGAGAGCCATCTGCACTGGCTACCTCACTTCTCTGCCCTGACCCAGGTTGCACACCCTCCTTTGGACTTGTTCTGGGATGGCAAAACTTCTCATCCTTTGTGATCACGAGTCTACAAGGCTTTTATTAATGGAGAAAAGCAGAGCAAGCAACTTATACAAGAGCCAAACTAACATGTGGTAGAAATTCCCTGAGGGTATTAAACTGAACATGCTGTCTCCTTCCTATGAAAGAAAAAGTCAGGAGAATGACAAATCTGAGATCTGCTTCGTTACACAAAATATACAGTCCCTCGGGGCATTATCTGAAAGGAATCTAAAGACTAATAAAATAGCATGGAAATTCCACACCATAAATGAAGAAACTGATAAACCAAGAAGTAGTAAAGTGATTAATCCAGGTCAGCAGTAGAATAATGAATTACTTTCCTATTGCTACAATAAGAAATTATTACAAGCTTAAAGCAACACAAATTTGTTATTTCAGAGTTCTGGAGGTCAGAAGTCTAAACTGAGTTGGCAGGGCTACAATCCTTCTAGAGGTTCTAGGAGAGGATCCATTTCCTTGTCTTTTCTAGTTTCTAGAGGTTCTGGCCCTCCTTGGCTCACAGTCCCCTTGTTCATCTTCAAAGCCAGCAGTGCAGCATCATCAAATCTTTTTCCTCTGTGACCTCTGCTTCTTTTATCACATCTGTTTTCTAACTCTGACCCTTCTGCCTCTCTCTTATAAGATCTCTGTGATTACATTTGGCCCACCTGGGTAATCTCAAAATCCTTAATTTAGTCACAAACTCAGAGTTTCTTTTGCCATGTAAGGTAACGTATTCACAGGTTTTTGGGATTATAGGACACGGACATTTTTGCAGGGAGGAGCACTATTCTGCCTACCACAAATAACAGCCCAAAAGCCTACACTAAGGATCTAGCAAATACATGTGTTAATTTTATTCAAACTATATTTAGTAATTATTTATGAGATACCAGGTACTCTAAATGATAAACATGGAAAAGCAAATGATAGTCATAAAATACTCAAATTAATTTCCAAAGATATATTTTAAATGTAATTCATAAGTAGGGAGGAGCTCTTAAGATCCTTTAGAAAGAAAAGAATATTAATAATGAAATGCTAACGTATAAGAGAAAAAGAGCTCATATTTCTAATATTTTAAAAATTATTTTATACATCAAAAAGAATGATACTAACAATCTAATAAAAATCATGGGCAAAAACGATCAGTTTACCTAATAAGGCATACAAATGAGCAATGCATGTATAATGAGAAATCTTCTTTTACGTCTCAGATCAGCAAGCGCTATAGGCTGAATGTTTGTATCCCCTTAACATTCACATGTTGAAGTCTTAATACCCAAGGTGATGGTACTTGGAGGTGGGAGATTTGGGAGGTAATTAGGATTATATTAGGTCATGAAGGTGGAGCCCTGGTAAGGGGATTAGTGCCCTTGCAAGGGAATGAAAGGACCATAGCTTGTTTACTCCACCAGGTGAGGATTCTAGGCGAAGATGGCTGTCTGCAAACCAGGAAGAGTGTCCTCACCAGACAGCAGATCTGCTGGCCCTTTGATCTTGGACTTGCCATTTTCCAGAACTGTGAGAAATAACGTTTGTTGGTTAAGCCACCCAAGATATGGTATTCTGCTATAGCAATCTGAAGTGAGTAAAATACTGAGATTAAAAAGATTATTGATAGTCTTTACAATGGCCTACAAGGCCGGCAAAATCTGGCTTTTCTGTCCCTGTCTACCTCTCTAATATAATTTCCTTCTTCTTCTTCCACCTCACTTGTTATTCTAGCCAGAAAAAACATGCCCTTTCACACATTATGTATCACATGTATACATTTATACACACATATATACATAAAAATTTGACCTAACGGTGTCACTTAGAGAAATTTAATTTTCATAAATATTAATATTTACACAGTGAAAAAGGTTATATGTACAAAAATAAAAAAGTTTCTAAGTAGAGATTTGGCTGAATAAATTATTGTACATTCATAAAATTAAATATTATGCAACAACTAACTTAAGTGTGTATGTAAAATATTTTCATGTGCACTGACATGGAAAGATTTCAGAAGTGTATCCTGTAATATAACTAGTAATATGTATATTTGCATATTACATATTTATTATTGTTTATATTATTTGTAAAATAAATATATCCCTATACATGTTCCTTCTAATTTGAAAAATGACTGGAGGAGGTATGAAAATTATTTTCCATTTAGTTAATTATTAACATATGTAACTCTAGAGGAAATATTTCTTCAAATCATTAAAACAATTTTTTTTTCTTTAAATCAAAGAGAAAATACTCTTTTCTTTGAATCTTCTCCATCTGCCAGCTTCTCAGGCCCATTCTAGCAACAACTAGCTTTGTCAAATTATTAGAAAATCTCATTCCTTGTAGTCTATGTTTTACTATTCTCAGTCAACATTGTCTGTTATATAGATTACTTTCAAAGCCCTCTGAATATCATTGCATTACATATTACATAGAAAAGACTTAATCCTTAGAATTTTTATAAGTATGTATTCTCCCTTCCTTATGAAGAAATATAAACCCCATAAAAGTAAATTTTTCTAAACCAAAATATTTTAGATGTATAGGCTTAGTGAGACTACATCTGAAAACCACAAATTTCTGCTACAATACTAAATGTGGCCAAACTAATCTGTAACAAATTTTATTAAAGAACATTGACAACTTTGTTTTTTCCTTTATGAAAACTCAAAGAGAATGGTCTCTGCAGACACAATTGTTTCTAGTTTTCATTTGTAAATTGTTCTTGCTCTCACTAAAATGGTTTCTGATCACTAGAGTCGCCAGACAAAATTACTTTGAATCCTCTATTTTTATGTTTAACAACATCATTCCCAAGTAATAATTTCCAAGATTGTTTTTCACATTTTTTTTCTCTGCAGATCCATGGATACAATGTTGTGGACATTTTTCCTCTGGGTAACATCTTCTCTAGTCATATATGTTCAGGAGGGTCTCAATGCACTAGCAGAAGCAGCACTGAACTAGGTCATGTTAAAGCAGATCGAATTTGAATTAGAGGTACTTCTGGTACAAACATGGATGTACTCGTATTTCCCTGTTCTACTTTTGAAAAAAATCAAACAAGTAAACAAATAAAAAAACCAAACAGTTTTGAAAATTCGGAAACTGAGAAAATATTAACATTATTCTCCAAAGTCCTTGTCAATAAAATTGCTAGAAGACGAACTTCAGCCAACCAAAGTCCAGGAATTATGACAAACAAGTTGGTAGGGTGGTCATGGAATATGTTTAAATGCATTCAAGATCAAAAGCAAATGTGGGGAACTGAATGTGATCAAACATAATACAAATTTTGTAAGTGCTGGCAATGTAGAAATGATAAAGCTAAGAAAAATTGGGAAAAAAGGAAAAAGAAGAACAGAAATACTCTTTTGCCTCTTTTAAAGCTAAAGGAGAGCATTTAAAACAAATAAACCAAGTAATCAACATTCTATGTAACAGAAAAATTAAACATTTAGAAAAATAATATAAATAAAATTGGTGGTGGATGACTTTTTAGATAAAATACAAAAGGCACAGTCCATGAAACAAATAATTGATAAGCTGGACTTCATGAAAATAAAAAAAACTTCTACTCTGTGAAAGATACTGTCAAAAGAATAAGAAGACAAGCCACAGATTAAAAGAAAATATTTGCAAAAGACACATTTGATAGCAGACTGTTATCCAAAATATCCAAAAATTCTTTAAAATCAATAATAAGAAAGCAAACAACCTGATTTTCAAAATAGATAAGAGAACTAAACAGACATCTCACCAAAAAAGATACAGATCGAAAGTAAGCATATTAAAACATGTTCAGCACCATATGCCATTAGGGAAATGCAAATTAAAAAAAAAAAAAAGACAATGAGCTATCACTGGACACTTATTAGAATGGCCAAAATCCAAAACACTGACAACATCCAACACTGGCAAGGATGTGGAACAACAGGAACTCTCATTCATTGTTGGTAGGAATGCAAAATGGTACAGCCACTTTGGCAGCTGCTTACAAAACTAAACATATTCTTACCATACAATCCAGTAAACTCCCTCCTTGGTATTTACCCAAAGGAGTCGAAAACTTATGTCCACACAAAAACCTTCACATGAATGTTTATAGTGGTTTCACTCATAATTACCCAAACTTGCAGGCAACCAAGATGTCCTTCAGGAGGTGACTGGATAAATAAACTGTGGTTTATCCAGACAATGAAGTATTATCCAGTGCTAAAAAGAAATGAGCTACCACACCATAAAAAGGCATGGAGGAAACTTAAATGCGTATTACTAAGTGAAGGAAGCCAATTTGAAAAGTCTACATGCTGTACAATTCCAACTATATGGCATTCTGGGAAAGATAAAGCTGCGGAGACAGTAAAAATGTTAGTGGTCACCAGGAGTTATGGGGGGAGGGATGGATAAATAGGCAGAGCACAGAGGATTTATAGGGCAGTGAAACTATTATGTGTAATATGACAATGGTGGCTACATGCCATTATACATTTGTCCAAGCCTATGAAATACACAATATTAAGAATGAGCCCTAATGTAAACTATGGACTTTGGGTGATAATAAGGTGTCAATGTAGGTTCATTGATTGTAACAAATATACTACTGTAGTGTGAGATATTGACAGGGGATATATGAGAACTCTCTATACTTTCCATTCAATTTTGCTATGAATCTAAAACTGCTTTAAAAAATAAAGTGTATTGATTAAAGCAATAAAATATTGAGTGGTAGAGGAAAGAAAGGGGAGAGGGAAGAAAAAGGAAAATATCAACTCTGCATTGCTTATAGAAGAGACTAACATATGCTGTTTAAAGAAATAAAAAACTAAGAGTGATAAATAATTATAAAAGGAAACCCTTGATTAAAATTAAGAACTTTCTTAAATTTTAGAGTAACTACACAACTAAAGTAAGGCAAAAATATGAGAGACCATGTCATGATGAAACTGCCCTTTATAAAATTAATAAAAGGCCACAAGATGGAAACTATGGTATGGGAAATATATATATATATATATATATATATATACACACACACACACACACACAGACATGTATATAAAATCAGCCATTGTTCTCTAGCCTGCTTTCCTATAATTGCTTACTGCTCATGAGTCATATAGCTGGTAGTCATAAAGATTCTTAGTTTTCTTCATTGCTCTGATAGAAAACATTACCCTTATGAAACCTAAGGCTAATTTTTGAGGTATCTTCCATGCCCCGCATTCCGGTGAAATGGCTGACCCACCCAGACCACTGGCCCATACCAAGGAACTGACTCAACAGGTCTTGTGACCCCCATTCAAGAACCAACTCAGCAAAGAAGACAATTTCTGCACCCCTATGGTTCCGCCCAAACCCAGCCAATTAGCAGACCCAATTGCCTAAACCTTTGCCTGCCAAACTATCTTTAAAAATCCTGTCTCTCAAATTCTCAGGGAGATGGATTTGAGAACTTCCTCACAAATCCTTGTTTGGCACTTGCATTATTAAACTTTTTCTCTGCTGTAATTCCTGCTGTCTCCATGTATTGGCTTCCTCTTGAGCAGTGGGCAATGAATCTAGCTGGGGTGTAACAATGATTTTTTTTTTTAACTATGAAAATACAGTACAGACTCCTAGAATGGCAGAGTAAGAACCTCCAAAAATTCACTTCTCAAAAAAATGCAATAAGAAAACAAGGAAAAAAAAGTGGCCAAAATCAAATTTTTAGACCTCTTAAAATTAACAAAAGGCTTGCAACAATTTAAGGAATACCTATTCAAGAAACATGTCTGAATATCAATAAGAGTAGTGGGTTTTGTGGCTCTTTAACTTCCCTATTTCCATCATTCTCTCCCCAGATCCCTGGCAACCTTGAGAACCAACAGCCTTACAACCATGTTAGCTGTGAAACTTGCAGACTAACAGCCTTTGGAGGGGGGCAAAATAGTTTTAGAAGTCCCCTCAAATGCCCTACCCCCCAAAATTGTTGCTATTTGACCTATTTGGCAGCTTGCTGAAAAGTTTCATTCTCTGGGCTTGACTCAGAGCTCACACTGTCTTAACAGCTACTGACAGGGAATTGGTTGAAAACAATCAGTAGTGATTGTTTGACACTGCAGCAGCCTTAGACAGCATCACTTGTTGAAGCTGACCAAAAAACTTCAAAGGAAAAATTGAGGAATGGGATGTCCATAGAAAACTTCAAAAAGCTTTGACATATTTCTGGTAATCTAGTATTTTATATGCATGCATAAGGCTGTATGAATACTCAAGAAAGACTTTAGAAGGCTCTCTTCTCTCACTTATGCATGACTTTGAAGCTCTGTATGACTGAAAATTACTTGGTAAAGGAGAGTTGTAAACTGCATGCAAAACATTGACAACGTACTCCAAGACATGCACAGAGCCCCTTGGCAAAGACTGGGAGAATCATGCTTCAAGGAAATTTAAGGAACTCTCTGTCCACTCATTAACTGACCACTGAACAAACTTAACAGAGACATTAGTGGCTAAACATGAGAGAGAATACAGACTTTACAGAATCAGCCCAGGAGAGTCACTAAACAAACTCTATCAACAACATATACTGGGGAAAGGGAGAAATCTGATATTTATATTTGCCACATTATATGATTTAAAATGTCCAGTTTTCAACAAAAAAAATGAGATATGCAAAGAAACAGAAAAATATGATCCATGCACATGCACAGAAAGAAAAAACAAAAGAAGTCAACAAAAATTTTCACTAGGGAAGCTAAGACATTGGACTTACTAGACAAGATGTTAAATCAGTTGTATAAATATTTAAAGAACTAAAGGAAAGCATGACTGTAATATTAAAGGGTGATCTGAGAATGATACCTCACCAAATAAAGAATATCAATAAAGAGATAGAAAATATTTTAAGAAAAACAAATAGAAGTTATCAAGTTGAAAAATATAATAACTGAAATAAAAAAGTTATCAGAAGCACTCAAAAGTAGATTTTAAATATCATGAAAAAGAATCAACAAACTTGAAGATAAGTCAATTGAAATTATCCAGTCTGAGGAACAGAAAGAAAAAGAATGCCGAAAACTAAAAGAATATTTGAATAAAAACTGGCCGAAAACTTTTCAAGTTTTATGAAAATCAATCTACACATCCAAGAAACTCAATAAAATCCCAATATTGTAAACTCAATAAGATACTTACCTACACAAACTCTGGAAAAACAAAGACAAAGACAGAGTCTTGAAAGCAGTAAGCAAAAAAGTAACTTATCACATATAAGACATCCTCGATAAGATTAACAACTTACTTCTCATCCAGAGTTCTGGAAGCCAGAAAACTGTGGAATGACATATTCACAGAACTTAAAACACAACACAACATGAAATAATAAAAGGGAACCAAGACCAAGCCAATCTATTATATCACAAAAAATAATTAGGCTTAACTCCATTTTTAAAAGAACATTTTTCACATTGGATCACATTAAAAAAAAAAACTCCCCACTATTTAAAAGAAATATACTTAAGAAGAAAAAAGATTTAGGAATATTAAAAATAAAAGATTCTGTAATAATATATTAGCCAAATGAAAATACAAATAAAATAGTGGCCATAATTTGGAATTCAGGTCAAAAAACACATTAAATGAACCAAAAAAGGACTTTTTATAATAGAAAAGTGAGTGAATGTTTAATGAAGATAAAACTGATAAGAATATCTATACCCCAATAACTAAGCAGCAACATTAGAAAAGTCTAAATAAAAGAGATTTGTGGAGAAATACATAGAAACACACCAACAGTAGGAAATCTTATTTCTTTTTGTTCATGACATATCCAGTAGACAAAAAATAAAAGTATGGAAAAACAACATGATAAATAAGATATCTTTGAGTGATGTATATCAAGTTCTGTGCACTAAAAAGGGGAATACACCTTCTTTCTTAGAACATTCATAAAATATTGCTACCATTAGGCCACAAAAGAATGACAATAAATTCCAACAGGTGGAAGTAGTACAGAGAATACTCTCTATTACAATGCAATTGAGCCAGAAATGAGTGACAAAATTTGGATCCATCTCTCACCCTGACACCAGGATAAATGCAAAGTAATTGAAATATTTGATGTAAAACATGTATAACCAGAATAAACTCTGAGAGAATTCATTTAAACCTTACAATGAGGAAGAATTTTTAAATTGTGAATGAAAGTATAGATGCCATAAAACATAAGTAATATACAAAAAATATATAAGCAAAATCTATTGAAAATGGTCATCTTGGA
>JAQIFY010004981.1:0-11368 GCA_028533085.1 Varecia variegata | reverse complement strand
GATGACGCGACCTTGGGTAAGACCAGGTGGCCTTATACTTCCCTTTCCCCTTTGCCATGTCTTCTCTTTCCCAAAAGTAACTGGAAATTTCTTTCTGATTTCTAAGAGGACCAATCACTCACTCAGTCCTCAAATATTTATCCCAAGCTGTTACGCACCAGTCACCGCGCACGATGCTGGAGATACCACGGTGAATAGGGTGGCCATGGTCCCTGCCCTCTTCCCGCTGGCTGTTTGGTCCGGGGGACAGGCAAATGAGAAACAAGCCCCCAGGTAAGCACTGCAAATCGTGGGAAGGGGTCTAAGTGGTCGCAGAGACTAACCAGATGTGGAAAAGCGTAGATGGAAGAGGGTGTGCTCGTTTTGGACAGAGAGTCGCAGGGAGGAGGCAGGTAGGCTGAGACCTGGAGGACAGGAGGAAAATGGATTCCAGGAAGAAGCCACAGCCCGTCCGAGTCTTGGCAGGAAGGAGCTTAGTCAGTGTGGTTATGGCTGTGGGGCTGGGGGCATATGACAACCCAGAGGGAGGGCAGGGCCAGATCACGCAGGCCTCACGGGTCACCGTAAGTGTTTGGATCAGATTCTCAGAGCACTGGGAGGAGGGCTGCCAGGGAGAGAGGCAGGACACCCAGGTACATGTGAATTTCAGACAGACAACAAATAACTTTTTAGAATATGCATGGCTCAAACATCACATGGGACATACTTATACTAAATACACACGGGCTATACTTATACTACAATTTCGTTCACTGTTTATCTGAATCTCAACCTTAACATGATTTTTTCCTTTTGTTTTGTTGAGTCTGACAACACTGAGAGGCCGCTGAAAGGTTCTCTGTTGGCAAGTGGCGTGCTCCAACCGGTACTGGAAGAAGATCCCTTTGGCTGCTTCGTGGAGAATGGTTTGGAGGGGAGCAAAAGTGGAGCGAAGGGTGATGTTCGAGATTAGTTAGACTGTCATGGCAGCCCCAAGAAGGGACAGCGGTGGCCTCACTTTAGAAAACCAGTGCTTCTCAAACCTTAATATGCATAGGAACCGTCTGGAGATCTTGTTAAAATGAAGATTGAATTTCAGCAGATGTGGAGCGGGACCTGGGATTCTGCATTTCTCATAACCTCCCAGGTGCGGATCCTGCTGGTTCCTACACAGAGGACTGGCACACTATGGCCCCCTGGCCAAATCTGGCCTGTGCCTATTTTTATAAATAAAGTTTTATTGGAACACAGCCACGTCCATTTGTTTCCATATTGCCTATGGCTGCTTTTGCACGACAATAGCAGAGCTGAGTAACTGCAACAGAGGCCGTGTGGTCCACAAAGTCTGAAATACCACTATCTGGTCCTTCACAGAAAAAGTTTGCTGAGCCCTCACGCAGGCAACACTTTGAGTAGCAACGGTTAAGACTGCAGCGACAGCCAGGGAGATGGACAGAAGTGGACAGATTCAAGATGTATTTGAAAGTATTAATATATAGTGTGGTCTGCACTGGTCTCACTCTGTTGCCCGGGCTGCAGTGCAACAGAAGCCTCAAACTGCTGGGCTCCAGTGATCGTCCCGCCTCAGCCTTCAGAGTAACTGTGACTACAGGCACACACCACCACACTCGGCTAATTTTTAAAACATTTTTTTGTAGAGACAGGGTCTTGCTATGTTGCCCAGGCTGGTCTTGAACTCCTAGCCACAAGGGATCCTCCTGCCTCAGCCTCCCAAAGTGCTGGGATTATAGGCGTGAGTTCCTGTGCCTGGCCTGGCATTCCCTTCTGATGGGAGTCTAGACACTCTGAATATTTATGTATGTATTTATTTATTGAGACAGAGTCTTACTCTGTTGCCCAGGCTAGAGTGTCGTGGCATCAGCCTAGCTCACAGCAAACTCCAACTCCTGGGCTCAAGCAATCCTCCTGCCTCAGCCTCCCGAGTGGCTGGAACTACAGGCACAAGCCACCATGCCCGGCTAATTTTTTCTCTATATTTTTAGTTGTCCGGTTAATTTCTTTCTATTTTTTAGTAGAGACGGGGTCTCAATCTTGCTCAGGCTGGTCTCGAACTCCTGATCTCAAGCGATCCTCCCGCCTCGGCCTCCCAGAGTGCTAGGATTACAAGCGTGAGCCACCTCGCCCGGCCCTACACTCTGAATATATAAACTTAAACTGGTGTGATAGTTGAGAACCTGGCTGATCAGTATTGATTCATCTTAGAAATATTTCTCCAGTGCTTGCTAAACCACAGGGGCTCTGCTTGGCACATGTTTGAACACACAGAGAAACGCATCTGTGCACACACACAGAGTATAAGGATACCATGAAGTGGCACCTGGTAACTTGGAAGAAATCATCTGTCATGCTAACAAAAAGTTAAAGCAGACTCCTGCTTGTACACACTGCTGGCTGGTTTTCTATAGCTCCTACCTGAACTTCTAAGATCTCTACTTTCCCAGGAGGTCTTAGTTGTAATTATAGGAGGGGACAGTGAGGCACAGAGCTGTCACCCCTTCTGCTCACTCCACCCCTAGTGAGATGCTACCCTTTCCTCAACCTTCTCTCTAGCTCTTAAAGAAAAATATACAGTGTTCACCTAGAAGGTAATTGCTTTAAAACAAAAGGGGCCGGGTGTGGTGGCTCACGCCTGTAATCCTAGCATTTTGGGAGGCTGACGCAGGAGGATGGCTTGAGGCCAGGAGTGTGAGGCCAGCATGGGCAACAGAGTGAGACCTCACCTCTACAAAAAATAGAAGATTAGCCAGGTGTGGTGGCTCACGCCTGTCGTCCCAGCCACTTGGGAAGCTGAGGCAAGAGGATTGCTTGAGCTCAGGGATTGGAGGTTGCAGTGAGCTACGATGACACCACTGGTCTCTAGCCTGGAAAACAGAGTGAGACCCTGTCTCCCACTCAAAAAAAGAAATGGAAGATGATTTTACTCAGGAGAAGGACCACAATTCTATGTGCAAATTTTTCATTCATTTGGGAATCTTAGAGTTGTCACTTTGACAGACCCCGTAGCAAAAGCACAAGGGAAGATATTTCTCTGTGTAAGAAACCTGTAGGGTGATGTCCTACAACAAAGTGCAAGGTGACTTATCATTTAAAGACCATTCCAGGGTTGTTAAAAGTTACAAATTTCTGGAAACTGCTTTGACTATTCTAGCTTTCTGGGATGTTATTTTATGTACTGATGTAATAACATCAAACGGTGGCTTAGTGATGCATTAACATGAACAAGTTAATTCCAATTTTTATGCAACATAATTTACTGCTAGAGAGCAATTTAACACGTGGATTCTACTAGGCTGTCTTCAGAGGAGAGGGAAGTAGCCTGTTTTGTAGTCAGAGTCCTTGCAGGTCTATAGCGCTCCTAATGTTATTATACATATTCTCATTAAATGTGGCTGCTCTTCCTTCCCCTACGCAGGCACTGCATAACAATAACGCCTACAAGCATGAGAGATGAAGCCTGTGTACTGGCCTGATCCATTTTACTTAGAAAGCTGAAGCTGTTTAGGGATAACGGATATAAGATAGGTGAGCACGGCTGAACCCAAACAAACTCTGGGTTGCTTTTATTCACAGCAGACTTGCATTTCAGGTCACAATTCCTCAAAGATCATCTGCCGCAGGAAACCACCTTTCCCTCCCATTCCTGTATTTATGGCAGAATCCAGACAGTCTTTTCCCTTCATCATTAAGCACTGGCAGATTTGGAACCCCAAGTTAAAACTGGAGGTGTTCTTCTCACAATCAAATAGGTTAAATTCTTTTTAATAAAAAGAAAAAAAAAAATAAAAGGGCTGAAAAATGTACTCCCAGGAAGGCCTATTTTCTTCCCTCCCCAGATTTTGTACATTTCCACAAACCTGTTTAAATGCGGTAGCGGAGTGCCTAGGTGTGGAGGCACAGATGAGGGAAGAAACAGACAAATGAAGGAACAAGCTTCCTTTCCAGAAGCTTCCTGAAAGGGTGAATAGAAAGGATCCGAAGAAGGAGGGCCAGGGGGCTCTGTTGTCTGCACTAAACTTGCGAGGAAGCTCGGGAGAGAAAGATTCGCTCCGCATCCTGTCCTGGAAGCGTTCTAAAGGGAGTGTTGCAGAGAAGACGGAAATCATGGAAAGAATTCGCACAGCCATTTGCGTGAACTAGCAAACCCGGGAGAGTGTCGGAAACGTCTTGCGAGTGCTGACCTGAAATGAAGGTCACAGATGTCCCCAGACATCCATGCGGACCGGGCAGGGGCTACATTAACAAACCTTTCCAGCCAGCGTTGAAAGATCATCTCCTCCAATGATCTGCATCTCGCCCATAGATTGGTCATTCTACAAAAAAAAAAAAAAAAAAAAAAAGAAAAGAAGACGGTGCTTTACTGCACAAGAAAATCTTTAAAGCTCAGTTCCCCGTCCACCCTGTTAGCGCCGATCGCGCCTTACAAATACAGCCCAGATAGCTGGTGCGGTTCCTGGTTGCCCATGGTTACCAAGAGCCACTCTCCCGGCTGCCCAGCAGACAAAGCCTTCCTGGCTGGCGGGACAGACGAGTGTGCAGGGGACGGAAGGCTGGAGAGAGGACAAACAAGCCTCATTTTGAAGCAAAACGCTGTGGAAGGTGGCCGAGCCTCTCCCGAGGCAGACGGAGAACTGGGGGGGGGACAGTCATATTCCTGCACTTGGCCGGGGCGGAGGGGAGACGGGAGCCCGAGGAGCGGGCCAGGCATTTGACAGCTTTGCCACCAAGACCTCGTTATGGGTCCAGAGTGAAGAACAGTCAGTTTCTGGTTCCCTGAGAGGCGCGAGGCCTCCTCAGCCCCTGCCACTGGGGATCCAGCCCCTCCTCTGGTGTCAAGGGTAATTCTAATAGGCCGTGGACCAAGAAGTCCTGCGCTTACACCTGCCCTAAGTGACGAAGCCCCGGGCAATTTCTGTGGTTTCGGGAATAGGAGACCCAGAACCCTGCTTAGAAGACTTTGCATTCAAATCTTGGTAGAGCTGATGATCATTCGCTTTTGCAATATTTGTGTATGATACAGCATCTTGTCCTAATGAAACCTCGCAACAGGAACAAAGAACACATGGATTGTTCTAGAGTGACCATCACAATAGAGTACCATGAGGCAAAACAGGGAACAGAGATGGCAACGTGTCTTCTAGCCTCGCTACAGACACACTCAAGGAACCGAAGCCGATATTCTCAGGCAGTCGGCTTCACGACCAAGCAAGAAGGCTGTGATGTTGCAATCTAACCTCAGGGAGGAGGAGACAGTATAGCACCATCTGTGCGACGCGCTGAACCAGGAAACATCTCCGTCACTGCTGTGGACAGCTGTGGCTTTTGCCAGTTCAGCACCTTCTTCCTTTATTCTAGCGAGGAGGCCCTCCCTCTTTCGAGGGGCGGGGGCGGGGGGTCCATTCCATACGGTTCAGGCCTTAGCAGGGCGGGCCAAACAGCTGTGCCTGCAGCCACATCCAACCTTAGACTTTCCAGCTACTCAAGCCAATTCCCATAGGAATTCTCGGGCTGGTTTGAATTGAATTCTGTCACTTGCAACTGAGAGTCTCTATATAGACATGTAGTTATTCTTTTTTTTTTTTAGACAAGGTTTTGCTCTGTCACCTAGGCTATAGTGCAGTGGCGTCATCATAGCTCACTGCAACCTCCAACTCCTGGGCTCAAGCCATCCTCTGCCTCAGCCTCCAAAGTAGCTGGGACTGCAGACGAATGCCACCATGCCCGGCTAATTTTTCTATTTTTAGTAGAGACGGAGTTTCACTCTTGCTCAGGCTGGTTTCAAACTCCTGGCCTCAAGCGATCCTCCTGCCTCAGCCTCCCAAAGTGCTGAGATTACAGGCGTGAGCCACCATGCCTGGCCTAGACATATATAATAATTATTCTGTCAAGGAATTGGTCATCTGGCAAGGGAAAAAACAGCCAAACCACCAATATGACAGTTTTGCTAATGAAGCACCTTTTGTTTTCTTACATTCCTGCTCAAAAGGGAAAAAAAAAAGGCGTTGAAATGTTTTTACTTCCACTTGGAAAAGCATTTGCTGCTTACTGGAGAGGGAATACACGATGGCAAAGAGAGAGGTTTCACAGGAGTCATCCCAGCGGTGGCCACTGAATTATTAATGGATGAAACCAGTCATTTTCTTCTTATGGGAACCGATCTCCAAAGGAGAAAAATCAAAGCCTATCCAGCATTCACTGATCTTTCGCTGTTTTTGTACAGCATACATAATCATATATTCACAAGCAGTCAGGACAGTGATTAAGAACTTGTCAAAAATGTCAAGGAATAACATTTTCTTGTCACTTCTAGAGGTGCCGAGATAGAGGAGTTCACATGGGAAGAATTTCTGCATATTAGGCTCAAATATGTTGCTAACAGCAGCAGGAAAGATAAAATTTCAGTACCCCCAGGGGACTAGGTGATACAGAATTGGATACAACTACTAAACCACAAAGTGTAATGTAACCAATGAGATTTATAAGCAAGGTCAGAGTAAATTCCACAATAATTCTATTATCATCTCTTTTCTATTGATTAAAAACAAAAACACAAAACATCGGAAAGCTAAATAATGTGCTCTAAGTCACACAGTTAGCATGTTGGCAAGCAAGTGTAATAGTCAAGCAGGCTTTACTTAGTCCAAGTCTATAAACATGTGTTTTGGTTTTATTTTATTTTTAACTGACAAATCATACTTGTACACATTCATGGGGTACAGTGTGATGCTTAGGTACATGTATACATTGTGGGATGATCAGTCAGGCTAGTTAGCATATCCATCGCCTCAGATACTTAGCATTTCTTTGTGGTTAGAACATTTAAAATTCTCTCTTTTAGTTCTTTTGAAATATACAGTGCATTTTTTTTTTTAAGACAGTGTCTCACTCTATCACCCAGGCTGGAGTGCAGTGCCAGGATCATAGTTCACTTGTAGCCTCAAACTTCTGGGCTCAAGTGATCCTCCTGCCTCAGCCTCCCGAGTATCTGCGACTACAGGTGCAAGCCACTATGCCCGTTAATTTTTTAATTGTTTGTCGAAATGGGGTTTCACTATGTTGCCTAAGCTGGTCTTGAACTATTGGCCTCAAGTGATCCTCCCTTCTTGCCTCCCAAAGTGCTGGATTACAGGCGTGAGCCACTGCGCCCAGCCCTAAACATGTTTTT
This sequence comes from Varecia variegata, assembly GCA_028533085.1. Lineage (NCBI taxonomy): Eukaryota > Metazoa > Chordata > Mammalia > Primates > Lemuridae > Varecia > Varecia variegata. The sequence continues at coordinate 4,206 of JAQIFY010004981.1, read as the reverse complement.
AATATTAGGTCTGTCCACAGTCCATCTGAAATTTATATCTTCCAAGCATGTCTATGGTAACTGTCCCAACACCGTTTGTTGAACTATTATTTTTCCCTACTGGTTTGAAATGTCATTTTTATCATACCTTTCATTCTCATATGTAAGGGTCAGTTTCTATATTCTTCTAATCTAACATGTCTATTTCAACATTAATTAGTCTAACATGTCCACTACTAGGCAAGTTAGATTAATTGGACATGTCAGATAGAGTAACCTAACCTGTCTATTCCAACACCCAGGCCATACTGCTATAATTAGCATAGCTTTTTAATATGTTTTAATATCCAGTAGGGCAAGTCCACTTTTAAGTTCTTTTTAAAAATTGTCTTGGCTGCTTTTGTACATGTATTCTCCTGTCTGGTGGCCTGTTACAAAGATCACACATGGAGCATTTAGAACAGAGCCAGGCGCAGGGTAAGATCTCAGTAAATGCTAAATGTAAGGAATTTATTTTTCTTCTTTCTTTCTGTTCTCCCCCCAGGAAATGGCCACGTCTCAGTCCTCCACTGGTACACTGGAGTCTGGAGTTCCTGGGGCTTAAGGACTCCAGAAAAATAAGCCCTTTTTCTCCCCCTGGGGCAGGGAAGGGAAGTTAGAGGTTCAGCTTCTCCATTCACAGGCTTTCAACCACAGTTGTTTTTTTCATTCCATTTCCCCTTTTCTCCATCTTCTAAGAAGCTGGTGACTCCACTCCTGAGCCTTTCAGGAATTCTGTGGCATGAATCTGCTATTTTTCATTGAAGATTCCCTCCGAAGTTGTTTTGATTTTCACTTTCTCTATTCTACTGTCAATGTCCTTCCTTGATCAGTTTCACCTTCTGAAAAACACTGACATCTCTTGTCCACGGAGGTCTTCTCTCTCTTCTTTTTGTCCTTGTGGGTATATATTTTATTTCTTTACTCGCATGTCAGTGGGTTTTCAGGAGGGAATGGAGTTGATTGTATGCATCCAATTTTTTTCTAATGGTTCAAAACCATCCTGTATTCCCTGGATTGATTTTTGTTTGTTTTTTTAAAAAAATGTCATTGGTTTTGATTTGATATTTTGTTTGGGATTATTCATCTATCTTCATAAGTAAGAGTGGCCTATAGTTTTCTTTTCTTTTGCTACCTTTGTGGATTTTTAAAGCAAAGTTACGCTAGCTTCATGTAATAAGTTGGGTGGTTGTTTGTCTTTTTTTCTATTTTCTAGAAGATTCTGTGCATGAATGGATATATCTGTTTTGCTAAGGCTCAGTAGAGCTCAGAATAGGTATTATTTAATCTCCAACTCACAAATGAGGAAATGAAGACCAAGAGTTTAGGAACCTTTCCCAAAGAGGCACTGCTAGCTAGTGCAGCAGCCCAGTTCCATCCAGATTTGCCTGGCTCCATGTCCTTCTGGTGTAACCCCCCCCTCCGCCCCACTGCTCCTGGAGGAAAGGAACATGCAGTGAGGGCATCTAGAAAGTTCTAGGGAGAGAAGAAGGGCGTGGTTGTATTCATACTAGAGAAGTCAGAGTCATAAATTAAAATCAACCTCTTGGAGGACGTGTGGATTTATTTAAATCAAAAAGGAAATCTCTGATCTTTAGTCCCATCATCCTTGGAAGAAATAGTTTGGAAATTACTAGTTTAGGTGACCTGCCCTCCAGGTACTACACAGAGCTGCCCAAGCAGCCCAGCAGTAAGGCGATTCCTCACACGAAGAATTTGAGCTGCTTAGAGAATGTTTGGAAAAAAACCAGCTGAGGAAGAATAAATATCCTGAATGTTCTGTCCTTTTGAGGAATCAGAAAAGTCAAGAAAACAAATAAACAAGAGAACCACTCTCTAAGCCATTCATTCTGAAGTCAGAGCGACTTGCTTCAAAATCTATACACGCAAAAGCTTTCTCAGTGTTCTCCTCCCACGAGGATGCCTTTACTTTGCTCTTCCTCCCCTGTCGTCCTAACCCTTCCTCTCGGCTATTCTCCTGTGCCCAGGGAGGTCACTAATGCGCTGTCAGAGAGAGATGCAAAAGAGAAACAAAAACATTTTATTATGAGAAGCTTTCATGATCAAACTGGACAGCTCCTAATTAAAATGGTGCAAATAGCTCAGACTGATTTTTTAAAATTCTCAACATGTGATACCGAGTCAGCTACTCAGGACAGGTGAATTGGTTCCAGAATCTCCAGTTTTCCAATCAGTGGTTTCTGGAGGAGGTGACTCTTAATTGGGTCCCTTAGTCCTTTCCTTTAAGCTGCCTGGGGTCAAACTGGAAAGCAGCAAAGGTGTGGCTCTCCTACCTGTCCCCTGTTTCAACCAGAGCAGCTACACCGTCTCTGTTCTATTTATTGGATTCAAAGGAAGATGCTGGGGGCAGGTGGGGGTTGGGATTTGGGGGGAGGATTCTGCTACCCAAAAAACAAAAGTTTGAAAACTAATCGTGTTCATGTTTTTTTCCCTTGAAATCGACTTTCCTTCTTTCTAGTTTCCTGTTCATTTAAATATCCATTTGCTGCTGAGATCGTTTTTGTTGAGAAACTCATTCTTAACAGTCTCCGTGGGGTGAGCTGGGAGAAAGGAGAACGTGGGGTAGACGTGAACAGGCAGCTGGTATCCCACAAATCCCGGGGCCGGGCTGCCTGGGTTCCAGCTACAGCTCCTCTCAGTGCCTCAGTTTCCCTATGTATAAAAAGAGTATATTCATCGTTCCTCCCTCACAGGATGACTGGGAGGATTAACTAGATGAATATGCATGAAGCACCTGGAAACACGCCTGGCAGGTTACAGCACGCGGCACGGAGCGCCTGCCCCTTCTTCTCGCCACCCAACTTCAGCCTTAAGGACCGTGCATGTTTGCTTGAGCTCCCAGCCCTGACTTTGTGATCTCCTCACTGTTCAGTTCAGGCAGCACAGGGCGTGTAGACACGTGCTCTGCGGTCAGGGTCTCCCCACGGGGCATGTGGTCAAGAAGGACTCGAGTCCCCCCTGTGCCACTCTGTAGCGTGGCTACCACCGTGGTTGAAACGTGCTCGTCTCTGTCCTCCAGGGTCTCTCAGTGACCCGCCATTCCCACGCAGTGGTGTCTGATGCTCTAAAGTGGGCCGTTTGGTGACATAATTTCCATCATTGCACTTCGCTGTTTTCACCCTGTTTCTCAATACACAGAAGCCACCAGAAGATCAGGCCCATTTTTGTACTTACCGGCCCTCCTCGGACCCACGTTGGCAATTCCACAGAGCCACGTGCAGTCAGCAGGGCTGGAGTCATCTCGAAACCGCTTTACAACACGGAGGAAGAAGGTCTGTGGTTTTTTCAGGCCTGGCTGCATTTTTACTTTCGGGATCATGAGACACTTCAACCCCTTTCTGTAAATCCACCATTTTAGCTTATGGAATTTATTTATTTACCTATGTTTTAGAGACAGAGTGCAGAGGTGGGATCATAGCCAACGGCAGCCTCAAATTCCTGGATTCAAGAGATCCTCCTGCTTCAGCCTCCCAAGTAGCTGGGACCACAGCCACACGCCATCACGACTTGCTAATTTTTTATTTTTTTGTAGAGATGAGGTCTTGCTATGTTGCCCAGGCTGGTCTTGAATTCCTGGCCTCAAGCAATCCTCCTGCCTCAGCCTCCCAAAATGCTGGGATTACAGGGGCGAGTCACTATGCCAGGCCCAGTTTATGGGCATTTAAAATAGATTTATACTACATGTAAACAAAATAACCTCAACTAAGATATTCCAGTTCACAGGAAAAGTCAGTATTCATGAATTCTGATAAATATCCTTGTTACCAATTCCCCGTGAGCCATCTCAGCACTGCCCACGAGCACCTGGGCTGCAGGAGGCCCTGGGCGTGCCGGGCACCCAACGTGCTGCTTGTCCTCTGGGTCTGAGCTCAGGGCTGCTCACACCGCACCTCTCCATCTTTCTTCACGTGGGCAATTCTTAGTCTTTCTTCAAGACTCGGTTCAGGGTCATCTCTCCTGGGAAGCTTTCCTGGGGTCAATCTGCAGCTTTGTCCCAATAACACTCTGTGTATATGTGGATGTCAACAAACTGTGTCCAACTGAAATTTTCTGTGAATGTAGCAACCGCCGATGGAATGGAAGTGCTTCCAGAACAGCAGCTGATGTTCATCCTCCTTGTACCCCGGTGGCTGGCACATGGTGGCATTCAGTTTGTTGAGCCAGACC
>JAQIFY010004979.1:0-11370 GCA_028533085.1 Varecia variegata | reverse complement strand
GACATTTTATTCGCTATTATTAAGGATGGGAGATGGACTGCTGCCCGTTCAGAAGGGTAATATCAAGAGTTAGTAACAGAATTCCGACTTTCAGATCCCTGTTTTTAGGTTTAGGGCATTTAACTGTCTCTTAAAAAATTGTTCCTATGTGTGTTCAGTATTAGAATTTTAAGTTTACCTTTACTAGATAAGAAATGTGGAAATTACAGTTCTTAATCTTCATAGCTAAGCATCTACCCTATGTTCTGTTCTACAAGTATAGATTTTCCTTCCAAACACAAAAATATCTACTTTGAGAAGCACACATATGGCTTCCGCACTGTTGTTTTATTTGGCCAAGGTCAGTCTAAAATATAGTTTCACTGAAACACAATTGTTTCAAGCATAAAGAAAAAAAAGCTCTCTTAGGGTTTCTTAAAGGATGGGGGATGGGGGACAGAAGAGAACAGAAAGACTCAGAGCAGAACTGATGTGTGTTCGGCCAACGCTTCTGCAAGCCAGTTTTCTACTTCAGACACAGTATTCCAGAAACTTCTCAGGTCCAGTGGTGCTGACAGACTAATCAGAAGCTCTGTCAGATGCTTAGAATTCTCTTAGGGAGAAGGTAGAATTTTTATTTAAAATAAGAAATTATTTCCCGGCCGGGCACAGTGGCTCACGCCTGTAATCCTAGCACTTGGAAGGCCGAGGTGGGCGGATCATTTGAGCTCAGGAGTTCGAGACCAGCCTGAGCAAGAGCGAGACCCCGTCTCTACTAAAAATAGAAAGAAATTATCTGGCCAACTAAAAATATATAGAAAAAATTAGCCGGTCATGGTGGCGCATGCCTGTAGTCCCAGCTGCTCGGGAGGCTGAGGCAGGAGGATTGCTTGAGCCCAGGAGTTTGAGGTTGCTGTGAGCTTAGGACGCCACTCCACTCACTCTAGCCCGGGCAACAGAGTGAGACTCTGTCTCAACAAAAAAAAAAAAAAAAAAGAAAGAAATTATTTCTGCTATGAAAGCAGTAAGAAAATTCAGTATCAGACCACGGGGGTAAAGATGGACTTTTCAACAAATTGTGCTGGGATGAATGAGTGGACTTTTTGTCTGAGATGGGAGAGTTTTGAGCAGAGAATCGACAAGACTGGATTTATTTCTGAGCAAGACCACTCTGGCTGCTAGAGTGAGAAGAGTCTGGATGGAGGTGGCATGGAGCGTGAATGCGGGAAGGCAGTGAAGGGGCAACCCCAACAGTCCAGGAGAGAAAGAAATAGAAGGGGCCTAGGCCTGATTGACAGCACTGGAGATGGGAAAGATCAGAGGAGGAGGAGCCTGGCGGGCGGGATCAGGAGCTCGGTCTTGGCCGTGTTTGGTCCGGTGTTGAAGTGGAAACACCAAGTAGGTGGTTGGATACAAGTCTGGAGTTAGAGGGGCAGATCTGAGCTGGAGACACAGATTTGGGAGTTATCAGCATATAGATGGAGATTTAAGGACTAAGCCTGGAGCAGCCAAAGTTCAGAGGTCAGGGAGAACAGGAGGAACTGACAGAGACAGAGCTTTGTCCCACTCCTCCTGGCAGCCCAGATTGTCCCTGGGAAAACCCTGAGTACAGTGAGGTCTTTTGTCTATAATTAAGGCCACAACTATGTGGGAACAGAGCCCTTAAGGGGACAGGGCACACATTTACTCCCTGGATTTGGAAAGCAATTTGGTATTTGAGTCAATTTGTTGGGTCTTTTGAAAAATTCGCCCCTTTGAAGGGACCAAACAGTAATCCAAAACACTGACTGGAGGGCTGGAAGTGAGAGGGGAGTCTGACAGGCTTAAAGGCAGAGCTGTAATTGACAATGGGTTCAAAAGCTGTGTAATATAAGCTGTCCACAACTTAAATCAGGGAATAAATTCTGTACATGCATACCCACATATTCCTGACATGTGGCCCCTGAGTAATTTTTCTTTTTTTTTAAGAGACAGGGTCTCGCTCTGTCACCCATGCTGGAGTGCAGTGGTACAATCACAGCCCACTGCAGCGTCGAATTCCTGGGTGATCCTCTCATCTCAACCTCCTGAGTAGCTAGAACAACAAGTGCATGCCACCATGCCTGGCTAATGTTTTTAAATTGTTTTGTGGTAGAGATGGGGTCTTGGTGTGTTGTCCATGCTGGCCTCAAACTCCTCCCCTCAAGCAATCCTCTCGCCTTGGCCTACCAAAGCGCTCAGATTATAGGCATGAGCCACCCTTTAGTGAGAGAAGAAAAATGGCAGCAGTCTTAGAATTAACTTTCAATACAAAGTGAACATAATGATGCCAAAAGTTAAATAACAGCTTTTCTCACTCTGTGAATGATTTCTGGGGCCCTGACTATATATATATTCTGTAGAAGTAATAGACATCTCATCTTCCCAGGACACGGCACATTCCTATGGAGAATGAACCTCATATTTATGCATATTGTACAAGCAAAAGAGCAGTTGCTGAAACATAGATTTATCTGGGCATTCTTGTCAAATATGATCAAAGGCAAAATTCCCCGATAGCGTTACTGATCATCTGTAGTACTAGAGTTACAGAAATAGTACTTGCACATAATGTATTCATGTACAAATTTATTTAGCACTAAAACCAAATTATAAAAACATCAATTCCATCTTAAAACACACATTTTAAAAGCATTTCTGTCATTCTGAGTTTACATCAAGACATCTGCACAGTTTGGAGACCCAAATCCCTCTAATTCCCAATGACAAAGACAACTTTTGCCAGTTGTGGGGTGAGGGAGAGGCAGCAGGGGTGCTCTGCTAACAGTCCAGTGGGCCCAGGGAATGCTGTGTCTTACTCAGCCTGAGGCTGCCTCCTTGATCTCCAGGGCAGGAGTTCTGTGCTTAAACAGGTTCCTAGTAAATGTCCAGGGATCCTCTATGCAATAATGTTGCAAAATTTACTGAAGAGAAAAAAACACACTTGAGGCTTCTTGCCCACTTAGATTCCCCATGTTAAGTTTCTCAAACAGGACTCTGCACAGCTGACAACCCTCAAGTCCTGATTTCCAGATGTAATAAAGGCTGGTTAACATCCTTTAATAACTACTTTGCAATTCCCAGTGACTCCCTGACAGCTTTTCTAGGCAGGGAATAGAATAAGCGTGCGGGTGCTCTACAGATCGCACAGACAAAGCAAGCTCAGTTTAACCATTTTCCTTCTAGGTTGACCGTAGAGTTATGTGAGTTCCAGTTCACAAAGCCCTAACAACAGAGCATGAAAGCAACATCTTTTCTTTAGTCACAGCCATGCCATTCATCGGCCTTTCTCTTTTCCTCCCTTGTTCTTGGTGACTGTTTTTGGAAATTGGGGTAACTCCCTGCAGGTGGGTGGCAGGAGATACCATGTCAGGACAGCATCACGGGAGTGCTGTCCTCCCTACAACTGTGAGGAAGATGAGGCAGATAAGATCAACAGAACATTTTGTGAACAGGCCAAGACAGCCCAATTTGTACCTGTCCTTTGCAGCCGGTGAAACTGGACATCTGAGGCTGTCCAGACTCACAGACACAAGGAATCCCAGTTGCAATGCTACTGCGATGTATATGTCCATGATCCTTATTTAGGAATGACTTTGATTTCTCCTTAGCTGTGGGTTCTGGGGTTAAAAGGCCTGGGCTGAGGGTCGGCAGGGAGGGATAGTCCTAGAAAACTTACAGGGCGAGGGACATCCTGTAGCATGTCCGTTCCCAACCAGATGGTCCCACTCCTGAGACTGCTACAGGAAATAAGCCATGAAATAGGACATGATTCTGGTCCTGTATAAGGTCAACCAGCTCTTATCGAGGACACACAGAGGGATAAGTCTACAAGGAACAACTCCGTGTTCTTCTGGCCTTTAGTCTTCCATGTCCGTGAATTTTCTCTTCTTGTAATTCTGAACGAGGTTGGAAGCTGTGATCTGAGAAGCCTGCCCTTTCTCCCAGCACTGAAAGTCATTCAGCCCTTTCTGCCCGGTTTGAAACAAGCCCCTCTCCATCTCGTCTAGCCTGGCTACCAGTGCTGAAGTGTCTTCGTTGTAAGCATTCTGGGAGGAGTCCATGATGCGGCGAAAACGGCCAATAAATGTCTGAACGAGAAGGGAGTAAGAGGAGTCAGGATTGATCTCACACCCCTTTAAAGCCAGATCCGTTTTTGTCTTAGAACTTTAAATAGTATGAAAAGAAAGAATTAGGTCGTAGGACTCAGCCAGGAGGTCTGCGTCCTCTCTACCACTCAAGCAAGTTATTGCACACTGCCAAACCTCCATTTCCTTGTCTGCAAAATATTGTTACGAAAACCAACGAAGTAATACATGTCAAGCACCTAACAAATCCCTGGCACATAGTAAGCTCCTCAAAAAGCATTATCTATTATTGTTATTCGTAACAAAGGCCACAATAATGTACTGTAGTCACATGCAGACAGTTTTCAACCAGAAAAGACTCCTGATGTAACTGGATGCAGTTTGTATGTGTTTCAGTCTGTAAGCAGGATGGAGCCACGTATTATCTGGGGGTACCCTTTTACCACCAGGCTCCGAGCATAAACCATAAGCCTCTGCTCCAGTTTCTTCAATTGCCTAAGGGCAACATCACCTTATCTATAAGCAACTCTAGTTTAAAGCATTTTGAAGCAGTGATGGAAAAAGAAAACACAGCACTCACGAAAAAGGGGTAGGATTCCAATTTAAGAACAGCTTTCTGCTCAAAGAATTTCCTAAACTTGAACCGTTTATCACCTATGCATTGACTTACTCTATTGAATGGATAGCAACAACGTTTTCCCTTGCTGTCTACCTTAAAAACAGCACTAGCACGTGGCAGGCCAAACAACCCTTAAGCCTGATAAAAGATGTCAACACAGCCCAGGAAGCAAATGTGTCTTGAACCAACTGTTCTTATAAAGCTAGAAATGAGGAATAAAGCCTTTAGGAGATTTATGTCCTAAGAGGCAAAAAAGATGTTTTTTTCCTAATATTAACAGAATAAAAAATAATTATGAAAAATTAAAATAAGGTTATACTGTACAGGATGGTAACAGATGTATAAGATTGTTCTGTTCCATGCAAACTAATAACAATAATAGTTACTGTTTATGATATGGCACTACATAACTTTACAACTCTGTAATTTTGGCACTATTATCATCTCCATCTTACAGGTGAAGGATCGATGCCTAGAGAGGTCAAGTAGCTTGAACAAGTCATATGTTAGTCCATGGCACAGCCAGGTCTTAACCCCAGGGCCAAGGAAGGGAACAAATGACCCAGTGACTTAGGTATTTCCAACAGGAACCCTCAGACCAGGCCTGCGATTGGGCTGGGAATTGTGTGTCTAAGTCCCTGTCACCTGTAATCCACCATCACCCTTTTTTCATTCCCTGGACTTCCTACTGGTCCCAACTCTTAGCGAGCAAATATGAGGAACAGCAGACAAGTCACATTTTTAAAAATATATAAATAGCTGACACGGTGTAACTGTAGGCTATCCTGGAATGATAACAAACCAAGTTTATAAGTCATATAGTGTCCTGGGTAAAAGATATCTGGTGGCTGCCATGCTGGCTCCTGAGTCACTTGTAGCACCATAGGTTTTCACATCAATTACTTGCCTGTAGCAGAGACTGGGAAATATCTGCATTCTCAGGACTGTCAAAACGCAGGAGTTGGGAGCCAAACCCGTAGAAATGTGGCCCCATTTTGTGGAGGTCCACCACATTGGCATCTGCACTGAACACAGTCCTCCAGCCCTCTTGGTAGATCTTGGGAAGTTCCACGGAAAGGATCCGACGCTTGTTGTCAAAAAGTCCTTTTGCCAGCCACAAGGGGAGTTCAATCTTTGAGCCCTGCCTCAGACAAGAATGTAGATTTTAAAAACAAATAACATAGAAAATGTGTGTGACAAAAAGGAAATACACATCGTCTGAGCAATACTGCCTGTTCTCTTTGGGGAAATGGCTGTCAAATGCAGAAGACTTGGTATTAACTTGAAGAGATGAACTGTGTGTGCTTAAGTTTTATGTCATGATGGACTGGAGCAAGAAAATGGATTTATACAACAAAAACATGGTGGAAAACAAAAATCTAGTACAAAAGGAAGTTTTCTAACTAATATAAATAAAAGTTGTCCGACTGCAGGACAATACTTCAGACCTAGAGCAAACATTTCTACTTTCTTTGAATATTCAGTATCTATTCCCCGTATATACTTGCTGAGTGCCCACTGTGTGCTAAGCACCACCCTGGGTGTTGGGGGCATAAAAAGAAAAATTGGATGCTCCTGAGCTCAGGTGGCAACCCCTCCCCATCCCACTTCACAATTTCAGGAGATGACAGAAAAGATACATGTGTCTATATTTTTAAAGCCTTAACAGGATTGTAAAACAAGATGAGGTGGTCATGATGGACCAGAAATTAAGAGAAATCTACAACAAAAATCAAAAGCAAACATAACTGGATTGAATGAAGCAATACAAGCTTAAAATTCAGACAAGGGAGAGCTGTTGCAAAAAGTGGGAGCAGCTTTGGGGTTGTGGAAGCAGAGCTTTTGGCAAATCTTACAGGACTGGAAAGATAAATATTGAGTTTAAGGCTACCAAAGCAGTCAGGACATGAGATCTGAGAAAGAAAGGAGAAAAGTAAGCTCAATGTTTGGCACCAACTTTAAAAAAAATTAAATAGAAATTCCACAAGTGAAAAATATAATAATTGAATCTACGAAGTCAATAGATTAAATCAAACTTAACAGGTTTACTAGATTTGACATAGAGGAAGAGAGGATCATGAATTAGAAAAAAAGGTCAGTAGAAAACATCCAGACCTAGCATGGAGAGAAAATACAGAAAAGAGCACAAGAGACATATACAATGTTGTGTTTAAAAAAAAAAAAAAAAAGGTCTAATGCATGTAATTTGAAGAGATTTGAAGGCGAGGAAGGATAGATTGAACCAAAAAAAAATTTTTTTTGAAGAGATAATGGCTATATATTTTCCAAAATTAAAAGGAGAGATCAAACCACAGATTCAAGAAACATTATGAAAAATAAGTAGAATAAATACTAATAAAACCACAGCTGGGCACATCTTACCCAAATTGCTGAAAACCAAAAACAGAAAGAAAATCTTAAAAGCAGCTGTGGGCGAGGGTGAAGAACACATTGCCTTTAAAAGAAGGAACAGTAAGAGTCAAGGCCAACTTCTCAATAGAAACCATGGAAGCCACACAACTATGGAAATAGAATGACATTTTTAAAAAGATGCTGAAAGAAAATAAGTGCTAATGTAAAATTCTACACTCAGTGAAAATATCCTTTAAAGGCAAAGGTGAATAAAGGCATTTCAGACAGAAAGTGTGCAGAAAAGGGTTAACATAGCAAGCCTGAGACTGCTACCTTTGCAAGACTTGCTCCACAATTGGCTCTTGATTGGCATCTGGGAACCTGGATTTCAGAAGGGTTCCCACCAGTCCCAGAGCTGATGAGAGTGTCTCTCACTGTGCCTAAACTGTTTGTACAAACAATGTGGTTCATGTTGAACACGTGCTTTCCTTCTGGGGTCCTGAATTTTGGTGCGTGCTAGGCAGACAGTGCCTACGTGACCAGCCCCCAATAAAACTCTGGGCACTGAGTCTTTAACAAGCTTCCCTGGTAGAGAATATTTCACACATGTTGTCAGAGTTCATTACAGGAGAATTTAAGTGCATCCTGTGTAACTCCCCTGGGAGAGAACGCTCAGAAGCTTGTGTCTGGGTCTCCTCTAGGCTTCACCCCATGCATCCATCCCCTTTGCTGATGTTGCTTTGTATCTTCTGATGCAATAAATCCTAACCATGCTGAGTCTTGTGAGTCCTCTTAGTGAAGATCAAACCTGGGTTGGTCTTGGGGACCCCTGGCGTAGACAGAAACCGAGAATTTATTACCAGAAGACCAAGAGTAAGGAAATCCTGAAGAAAGAAAGAATAAAAACGACTCCAGAAAATACTATGGAAATACTGGAAGAAAAAAAGAGTAATGAAAAGACTAAATAAGTGGGCATATAATAATAATAATAATGTTTTATAAGGTTTAAAGTGAGTCAAATTAGAGTACCTGACAATAACACAAAAGGAGGAAGAAAATGGGGTTTTAGGTGTGTTTTAAGATCCTAGTAATGTCTGTGTTGAAAGTAGTAACTTGTATAACATTCTTGTTAGTCAAAAATGATTGTGTAATATTATATTTAAGGTAGCCACTAAAATAATAGAATATCTAATTAAACTAATAAAAAGGTAAATGGATAATAAAATAAACTTGGTTAATCCAAAAGAAGTCAAGAAAGGAAAGAAAAAGGAACCTAAATCAGATAAGGCACAAAGAAAAAAGTAGGAAGGCAAAATTAAATATAAATATATCAATAATTAAATTAAATGTAAATGGATTAAATATACCAATTAAAAATTGTCAAACTGAATAAAAAACAAAACTCAACTATATGCTGCTTAAATATAAAGGCAAAGAAAGGTTGAAAATAGAAGGATGGAAAAAATGTCACACAAACAATAATCAAAACAAAGAAGCATTACTAGAGATAAAGAGGAACATTTCACAATGATAAAAGTGTCATTGTATCTACCAGAAAAATAAAAATATCTGTCTAAATTAACAGAGTAAAAGGAGAAATAGATAAATCCATAATCATAGTGAGACTTTAACATGTTTCTTTAGATAAATAAAAAGCAGCAAACAAAAAATCAGGAAGAATAGAGAAGACCCCAGTAAAACAAATAACAAACTTGACCTAGTTTACATACACAGATTATTTATTGCACACCATGACTTCATAATAGATATCTTTTCAAGTGCATATAGAATGGCTAAATTGAACATACACTGTGGCATAAAGCAAGTCTTAACAACTTTCAAAAGACCGAAATCATTCAAACTATGTTCTCTGGCCAGAGTGGAATTAAGCTGGAAACCAAAAACAAAAGGATAAATAACCAAATCCTAAAATGTCTGGAAGTAAGCACTAGCTTTCTAAATAACTTATGGGTCAAAGAAGAAATCACATTGGAAATTAGAAAATATTTTTAATTCATTGATAATGAAAATACAACAAATCAAAACTTATAAAATACATTTAAAGTTGTGCTTAGAGGAAATGTACAGCTAAAAATGTATAAAGGAAGATTGAAAAAAAATCAATGACCTAAGTATCCATCTTAAAATGTGAGGGGGAGGGAGGATAACAGAAAGTTAAGTCCAAATAAAGTAGAAGGAAAGAATGAACTAAGAACTTAATGACCTAGAAAACAAAGGCACAAAAGAGAAAACTGACAGAACCCTAAGTTAGTACTTTCAAAACACTAACAAAATTGATAGACTCCTGGCAAGACTAATCAAGAAATAGAGAGTACAATTTATCAATACCAAGAATAACAAAGGACACTACTATAATCCTACTGACACTAAAAAGACAGTAAAAGGACATTTTGAACATTGTACCAAAAAGTTGAAAATTTAGATAAAATCGTCAGATTTCTAGTTAAAAATGAATATACCAAAACTAACATAAGAAGAAACAGAAAATCTGAATAGTCCTATATCTATAAACGAAATTAAATGTCATGCAAACCTTTCTACATAAATCTCCCATGCAAAAGAATTCCAAATAATTAATATGGACACTCAGCCCTCAAAGAAGTGGAGCATGACTCCCTGCTCCTTCAGGGCAGCTGTGCACAATGACTTCTTTCCAAAGAGTACAGTATGAAAAGGTGGAGAAACCTGACAAACACCTCAGCCAGGTGATCAAGGTTCATATGAACAGTAATAAATCATGTTAACAGTAGGCATCCTTGAAATGATGTGATGAAAACGGTACTTGGCCTCTATAGTCTACCTTCCCAGTACCCATAACCATAGTCTAATCATGAGAAAAACATCAAACAAATCCCAAATGGGGAATGTTTTACAAAATACCTAACCAGTGCTCCACGGAACTGTCAAGGTCATTAAAAACAAGCAAAGTGTTATTGTCTCAGCCAAGAGGAGAGTCTAAGGAGACATGACTACTAAATGCAATATGGTATCCTTGACAGGATCCCGGAACAGAAACAAGGACATCACTGAAAAAGTACACAAGCCCTGTGGAGTTGGAAGGGGAAATGGGGGAAGGAAGGCTGAATCTTTTTGTGATAAATCTTTCGGTACTATTTGACTTTTAAAACTTTGTGTATGTATTACTTCGATAAAAATTAACTCGAAACAGACCAAACAAAAACACCCTTCTGAACAAAACTTAGGTGAAACAGGAAATCAAAATTAACCATTGTAAGTCACGTTCCTGGGACAAACTAGTATTTAAAGTCACAGGGCCCTAGGTTCGATTCCCAGCTCACCACTCTTACTGCGAGACCGTGGCCACGTTACCCAACCTTTCTGGGCTTCAGTTTCCTCGTCTGTAACAATACCTAACTAGAGGGCTGTTGAAGGATTACAGAGGTAGCAGACGGAAAAGCTTTCTCCCCTGCCTCGCCCACGCTGGCACTAAGCAAGCCCCCAGTAAATGGGTGCTGATACCTTGATCATTATGCAGGAATGCACCTAACATTTTAGGGTTCCTACACTCATCACATGCTCTTACAGCCCAAAGAGGTTTTAGGGCAAACGTGATCAGAACCCTGATCCTCAGCTGGAGGCAAGCCTTAAGCATTCACCACCATGATGAATTTGGACAGTCAAAAATGAAATCAATGTTGGAGGGAGCCTGACGACCTAGGATCAAGGCAGTTTTCCCACAGGTAAAGTCGGGAGCCCACCGTGAGCGCGGAGACCCGCGCAAAGGTGGTCGGCGCCTGCGGACCCGGCTCCCGCAACTACAAACCCCAGAGGCCCGCGCGCCCCGACGCGGCGACCCTGGGCCTCGGGCCGCGCCGGGAGCTGTAGTCCGTCCGGCGGGAACCCGCGCCCGAAGGCTCACCGGGGGGACCGCGTTGTCACAGTCGGCGCCGGCGCTCCGCTCCAGGAAGAAAGCGCCCAGGCGGGGCAAGGCGGTCTCCGTGCGCACCGGCAGCTTCTCGTGAGACATCAGGATGTCGTCCAAGGACAGAAAGTTCTCCTCGGGCCCCAGCGCGCCCGACTCCACCCGGCAATAAGCCTCGGACATGGCGGCCACTTGAACGTCTCCTCTTCCACTCGCGTGATTCGGGGGGACCTCAGGGAGTCAGGGTGTAAAAGAGGAGGAGGAGGAGGCCGGGCAGGATTGATGGGGAAACTCATTTCCCGCGCTCAGGGACGGGCCAGACAGGAGCAGTCGATCCAGGCGCGCCTGCCCAGGCAGAAGCAATCGACAGAGTCTGCGGCCTCGGAGCCAAGGGACCAAGAGGCTGGGAA
>JAQIFY010004978.1:0-11370 GCA_028533085.1 Varecia variegata | reverse complement strand
ACATCAATATGATACCATTCAAGGGAAGCTATACAGCTTTTGCAAGCAATGATTAACACAGTTGTGATTCTTTCTTGGGCTCTGGCATCACATTGTATGCCAAGTAGAACATGCTAGAAGAATAACTATAACCTACCAGGATTTGGTAGTTTGATTTTCACCTGGTGATTTTGGAATTTACTGTGTTCATGGACTCTATTCTGGTCAAGAGATGATTAGAGAACTGGACCAGCTTTTAGGTTCTTGGTTGTAAGAAAGCTATTCTATTGTTGTTAGCCTTTGAGAATGGAAAATTTCTGTGGTACACAGGAAGCATTGTTAAGTATTAGATATCCTGATCATCTCCATTTTAAATAAGAGTACTTGCTTGCTATTTGTATTTAGATTCAACCTTGTACATGTATAGATTCCCTTATGTCTCCCATTCCTCATTCTGCTCTCAGTAATACTTTTCCAGAAATTCTGTGTTGCTTTTAATCAGTGATTTGTTTCATCTAGATATATTTGTAATGAGTTCTTTTTTATATTTATTATATAAATATACATCAGTTTTTAGGATTTTTTTCATAGAATTATCAAATTACTGTCATATATATTTTTCAAATAAAATAGCCAGTAGATTTTAAGGACATAAATTACTATTCTACTTTTATATCATTACACAAAGGCAGTAATCTGAACAGTTTTTGCAGTTACAGTAACCTGTGATTTGATTTTGGACTATTTGTGTCCCTTTGATTTGCCTCCACTCAACCCCCAAATTATGTGAAACCAAAAAAACTAAATTATATGGAATGCACATGCTTAAAATTTAATAATATCGTTGATATGTGTGGCATTTGCTGGGATATAAGACCTGGACCCTAAGCTGAGCAAATTAGTAATTATATACTGAATTTTAACATCTTAAACCTAGAAAAGCAAATCAGATGTGAGTCCTAGAAAAACCTTTAAATGGTTTCTATAACTTAATTTAGAAATTCTTTCAATTATTTTTTTTACATGTTAAAATATTTTTTGTATATTAATTCCGTTCAATGAAGTCTCACCTTTTTTTTTTCATTTACAGATCACATTAGTAAAAAGACTGAGGTAAGTCTTATTGTAATCATCAGTAAACACTGATGATTTTACAAATAATACTTCAGTATTTAGCAGTAAGTGTTTTTTGAGTCATAGCCATTTAAAGAACAACCCATAGGTTTGTCTTGAGTGAACCCACTCATGTTTCTGGAATTATAAAGATATAAAATATATTATAATAGAATAAAAATATAATTATTTGCATGAAGCATAATATCATTTGGCTTTATCATCCTAATTTGTATATCTCCGTGTCTGTGAGCCAAAAAGTTACCACGTGTGTGCCAAGCTTAAAATTTTGGTGAAAATTGGTTTAATCTTCAAGTCTATATTTTAATCTTTTTTAAAAACCTATTCTGTCAAGATATTTTGGAATTATGGAAATTTGAGGTGAGCTGTGATTCTACAGATACACCCACGGGGAAGAGTAGCCTAATTTATATACTTCTCTTACCATTCACCATTAGAGGGCAGCGCACCTACATGCCTTTCTGGTGTTAGGGCTTTTTTTGTTTTGTTTTGTTTTAAGACTAGTACAGCCTCCACAAATCTTTTAGAATTGGAATATGATAGTATTATAAAATATCCTCTAACATTGAAGAAGATACTAATAAAATGTTATAATTTTTTCATCTCTTTATATAATAATTTCAAAGTTTCATTATTCTTCCATTATATATTCTTATTTGTAATTCCATTATTTTTTTTCATAGTCATATGGCTCTTGATTTCACCTTAGGAAATATATATATGGTTTCTGACTTCTTTTTTTTTTTTTTTTTTTTGGTTTTAAGCATTTTCTTGCCCTGTTAGGAAAGTGAAGTTCATCTCTTTAAAAAAACCACATTTTAATAACTACGACTATATTAATAATTTAGTCCTTTACTATGCATGCAAACATTAAATTGATTTGTTGTTAAAACAGATGGTTGAAATTGTTTTTAAGTTATTTACAAACCACTGTCACAATTTCTTAGATTAAAATTTAAATGACCACATATATAGATTGAATATTAATTCCATATTTAAAAGTGAAAACAATGTACTTTTGGACTGATTCCAATTTACATTGATTTATTTGGGAGTTAGTTTTATGCAGATGAGAAGGCAGGTACAAATGGTACACCCTGTTCCTGAGAGATTACCAACAATTGTTAGTGGAAGAAAAAAATAATTCTATAAACTGTTCTATGTTTGCTTTTCTTCTTTCCTTATTCAAAAGAACAGCAAAAAAATATAGACTGACAGGATCTTATCTATTTAATATATTAAAGATGAGTTGTATTTAAACAAGCTTTGTATGTGGAATATTTTGTCCTTGCTTGTAATTTTAGAGCTGTGTTCTTATTGTCTCCTATTATTAAATAATTTGGTATGTAATAAAATAATGATTAAGACAAGTTCTATATTTGTAAATGCAGTTTAATTATAATTTATTTCCCACATACCTATTTTAAGAAATTGGCCAAAAGAATATGTAATTCACATAATCCTTTGATACTTGTTAAAAGTACCAAAGTTATGTTCCATTTTCATTAGAGGTATCACTCATTTTCTGAGACTTAAATATTTAAATGTTGTAATGGTTATACCATGGCTCTAGGAATTTAGAAGAAATTTTTTTTCAGAGAATCCAAAAACAAAGTTTAAAAAAAATTTTCTATTTGAGCTCTAAAATTAAGTATGTTTTCTGCTCCTGCAAATATACTAGTCCTTGTTAAATTGTATGCTGAATAACTGACTTAATTCTTTCTATCTTTAATATATATATTACTTATGCCAAGAGATTTTTTTCATGGCTACTCTGAAGTTCCTAACCTTTGTTGAGAACAATATTCTTCTCACCTGCCCCCATTTAAATCAGGTATTTATTGGATAAAATTCAAGAGGAAAAAGATATTTTACTTTATTGATGGGTAATGAGGGGTACTTGAACTGCATGTATATTCCTCTAACTGCTGGCTAAACTTGTTCTCAGGTTAATTTCATCATTCCCTTTTTTCTTTCTCTTTCCATCTTGATTATGTGTTATTAATCTCAGTGCTTTATTCCCAGTTCTAATTCTTGGTAATCTCTATCACACTGGAACTGTTAGAGTAAAAATGACACTATTAGGAGTAGGGAATGGGACACAATTAGCTTTTCTTCATTAAATGTCCAGGAGATGTTGACTGCCACTGCTACCTCAGGCCCCTATGTGTTCTTCACCACAGTATAGTCAAGAAGATATGAAGACAAGCAGAATTAATAACAGTAGGTGCTTGTGCATACTTTATGAAACCTCAGTCATGCCTTTTAAGAGATATTATTTGATTCTAAAGTTTCTTTTAATTCTTTTTATGTATTTATTTCAGCATATTACGGGGGTACAAATGTTTAGGTTACATATATTGCCTTTTCTTTTTTTTTTTTTTGACAGAGTCTCACTCTGTTGCCCGGGCTAGAGTGCCGTGGCGTCTGCCTAGCTCACAGCAACCTCAAACTCCTGTGCTCAAGCGATCCTCCTGCCTCAGCCTCTCGAATAGCTGGGACTACAGGCTTGCGCCACCACGCCCGGCTAATTTTTCTATATATATATTTTTTAGCTGTCCATGTAATTTCATTCTATTTTTAGTAGAGACGGGGGTCTCGCTCTTGCTCAGGCTGGTCTCGAACTCCTGAGCTCAAACAATCCGCCCGCCTCGGCCTCCCAGAGTGCTAGGATTACAGGCGTGAGCCACCGCACCCGGCCCATATATTGCCTTTGTGTCCCACCCAAGTCAGAGCTTTAAGCGTGTCCATCCCCAGACAGTGTGCACCACACCTATTAGGTGTGAATATACCCATCCCCTCCTTCCCTCTTCCACCTGCCCAGCACCCAATGAATATTACTACTAAATTATGCACACAAATGTTGATCAGTTAATACCATTTGATGGTGGAGTAGATGTGGTGCTTGTTTTTCCATTCTTGTGATACTTCACTTAGTAGAGTGGGCTCCAACTTTATCCAGGCTAATGCAAAAGGTGCTAGATCACCATTGTTTTTTGTGGCTGCATAGAACTCCATGGTATACATATACCACATTTTATTAATCCACTCATGTATTGATGGGCACTTGGGTTGTTTCTACATCTTTACAATTGTGAATTGTGCTGCTTTTAAACATTCTAGTGCAGATGTCTTTTTTTGTAGAATGTCTTTTGTGCCTTTGAGTAGATGCCCAGTAATGGGATTGCTGGATCAAATGGTAGTTCTACTTTTAGCTCTTTGAAGTATCTCCATATTGCTTTCCACAGAGGTTGTACTAGTTTGCAGTCCCACCAGCAATGTATGAGTGTTCCTGTCTCTCATCAACATTTGTTGTTTTGGGATTTTTTTGATAAAAGCTGTTCTCATTGGAGTTAAGTGATATCTCGTTGTGGTTTTGATTTGTATTTCCCTGAGGCTTAGAGATGTTGAGCATTTTTTCATGTTTCTTGGACATTAGTCTGTCTTCTTTTGAAAAGTTTCTGTTCATGTCCTTTTGCCCATTCTTTAATGGTAAAGTTTTGTTTTTTAATCTTAATATGATGCCTTTTTAAATGCCAGTACTGTTGGGAAGGGTATCTCATAACTATTCCTTTCTCTCCAGTCCCACTTTTACTTGGCCTTCCTGATTCTAGCCCTTCTATAGTAGCATGGTTTTATAGTTTTAAAAATTTTAGTGATAGTCATAAGTCTTGAAGTCTAAAAAATCAATTCTTCAATATGCTTGAATAGACTATCTCTGGAAGAGTACCCAAGAAACTATATCAGTGATTGCCAGAGGTGGGGTAGGGGGAATACTAGGACAAGGATAGGAGAAAAGGCTTATTTTTCACAATATAAACGTTTGAATTTTCTATCATGTCTATATACTGCCTATTAAAAAATTCTATTAAAATTAAAAAGGACTTGGTGAGGGAAGGAGCCAGGGAACAAACCCCATTCTATCTAGCTCTACAGCCACCTATTTCCTTTTTTTCATACTATGCTTCCACCATGTCTACCTTTAGCTAGTTATGAGCTTGGACAAATAATTTATTCACTTTAGGGCCCTAGTTATATTATGAAAAGTAATGTTAGATCTGTTGATTTCTAAAATTATAATAAATGTGTTTTAAAAAAAATAACAAAAATATGCTTTAAAATGAACCTTACAGTTAATACCACCAAAACACAGGAGAGTAGCAATAATAAAGTTAGACTATTAAATTTTAAAGCAAATAAATTCAACCTAGCTTTTAAAAATCTCACACGAAGTCTGGTTTTACCTGAGTAATTCAAGCTGTTTCCTACTCTTCTCAATGTGATGACCTCATTCTTGTTCCCATGCCTTTCCTTATTTATATGTATTATGTTTGTTAGCTCTCTTTGGTTGTAACAGAAGCCCAGCTCAATCCAGCGTAAGTGAGAAAGAGATGCTTATTTGGCTCATATAACCAAACCGTGGAAGATGAGGGAGAGCTGGCCTCGTGGTTGACCAGGTCTAGGCATTTAGACAGCTTTAGGACTCTTCATTTTACTCCCTACTCTCAGTGGCTATCTGCTGCTTCACCTCAGGAGAAATCACGATTACTTGCAGATCTCAGAGTTACAGCTTTACAGAATTTCTTATAAACTGTTAATTTTTTCTTGAAGCTTGATAGATTCAAGTTGTTTTCTTGAGATGAGGGAGGCAATTTCTCGAGATGAGGGAGACAAGAGTATTTCCAGGTGGTGTGATATATTTCCTATCATATCACATCAGGGGGTCATAGAATGTCTGGTTATTTTTATGATGTTAAAATTGATCAGTGATTCTAATGGCATTCTCCAATAAAAGGAACTAGGACTTCTTAGAGAAATGGCTGCTTCTAGGACTGTGACAGAAGATATACAAGATGAGCCTGGAGCATCTCAAACCAGAAATTAAGGAAGTACTCAAAAAACAAAAGGATGGGGGCATATCAAAGGGACATAGGAACCAATCTGAAATATCTCCCAATGGCCAGAATGGGGACAATTTGAGAAACAAAGTAACTAATATAATATTGGTACCCAAAGTACATATTGGTACACCAAAGTGCATATCCCTGAGTCAATACTAATATAAATAAGCAATTTAATAGATAAATAAGTGGGAGAGAAGAGACAAATCTCCCATATACAAGAATTCCAAATACTTTATGTAGATATTTCCCCTCCAGGATACGGGGCTTAATTCTTCTCCCTACTCTTGGGTGTGCACTATGCTTAGTGGCTTGCTTCTGATGGATAAATATGGAAAGGGAGGGAAAGTAACTTTACATGGAGAAACTTGGCAAACACAACCCTGACCAGGTGGTGAGTGTAGATGTTATCAGTGATTAGTCATGTTGATTGCACATACCCTTGATATGATGTGATGAGATGGGGACTACACTGCTGTGTTCCTCCTCCATGAAACCCAAAACCTCAGCCTAACTGTGGGAAAATAACAGATAAACCCAAATCAAGGGGCATTATATAAAATACCTGAGCAGTATGACAAGAATTCCTCAAAATTGTCAAAATCATCAAAAACAAAATGTAAGAAACTGTGTAATGGACCGAGAAAGCTGAGACATGACAGCTAGTTTTAATATGGTATCCTGGATCGGATCCTGGAACAGAGAAAGAACAGGGAAGAATTAGTGTAATCTGCTGAATAAACTATGGGGTCTAATTATAGTAATGTACCAGTGTTGGTTCCTTAGTTGTAACTAAGGTACATAATAATGTAAGATGTTCACAACAAGGAAAACAGAGTGAGAGGTATGTGGGAACTCCGTGTACTGTCTTTGCAACTTTTCTTTAAATCTAAGACTATTCAAAAATTAAAAGTTTATTTAAAAAAATCGATCACTGGGTTCAGATGTTGTCAGCCATTATAAAGCTTCCCATCAGCCTTTCAATCAATGTTTTTTGCAGTTAGTAATGATTACTTCTTTGATACATTATTTCCTTAGGGCTTATTCTTCATTCAATATTTACTTCAGGAATACATATATGTAGGAATAATTGAATGGTAGAGGAGAGTTTATGGTGAAAACCAGTGGTTTCCCACCCTAGCCCTTGCCCCCTTCCCTTACTACTTTTTAAAATTTTTCTCATATTTCAAGATTGACTCTTTTTGCCAAGACATTCAAAAATATTTGGAGTTTTTCTGAACATACTATATTTTCTCATAATACCTTGCCTACCCATGTCTGCTGTCTCTTTTTTTTTTTTTTTGGAGACAGAGTCTCACTCTGTTGCCCAGGCTAGAGTGAGTGCCGTGGCGTCCTCCTAGCTCACAGCAACCTCAAACTCCTGGGCTCAAGCAATCCTACTGCCTCAGCCTCCCACGTAGCTGAGACTACAGGCATGTGCCACCATGCCTGGCTAATTTTTTTCTATATATTTTTTTTTAGTTGGCCAGATAATTTCTTTCTATTTTTAGTAGAGACGGGGTCTCGCTCTTGCTCAGGCTGGTCTCGAACTCCTGAGCTCAAACGATCCGCCCGCCTCGGCCTCCCAAGTGCTAGGATTACAGGCGTGAGCCACCGTGCCCAGCCAGCTGTCTTTTTGATCTGGCTAAGTATGCTTCAGAACTTGCCCAGAGGGTCACTTTTTTCCTGAAGCTTTCCTGGATCTTGGTCTTATTTGGATGCCCAGAACACCCTGTGTATACTTCGTAGCATTTAAGACCCTGTTTTATAATTGTTTTACTTCTTCACTAGAATTTGAGTTCTTGGAAGTCTAGAACCATACCTTGGTGATTTTGTTTCCCCAGTAGTCCTAATTCCTGGCACACAGTAGGTAATGTAAATGAATGTTGGTTGATAAATGAATGAATGTTCTGCCTTCTCTCTAAAACCTTTTTTGGTCTGCTTCTCCTGTATTTTTTTTTTTTGAGACAGGGTCTCATTCTGTTCACTGGAATAGAGTGCAGTGGCGAGACCATAGCTCACTGCAACCTCACACTCCTGGGCTCAAGCAATCCTCCTGTCTCAGCCTCCCAAGTAGCTGGGACCAGGCATGCACCACCGCGCTGGGCTAATTTTTCCATTTTTTGTAGAGACGGGGTCTCGCTCTTGCTCAGGCTGGTCTGGAACTCCTGACCTCAAGTGATCCTTCCACCTTGGCCTCCCAGAGTGCTAGGATTATAGGCGTGAGCCACCACGCCCGGCCCTGCTAGATATTTTTATAATACTTAGAACAGAGGCACATGGTAGGTTTCATTTCCTCTGCCAGTTCAAGCACATTGTTAGGACTTTCCTGAAGCTCTGCATTAAGAATAATTCCGAGACGATATCCTTGCTTAGCAAGAAAAACTGTCACTATCAAGTAATTATTATGCATTTGCCATTTATAAAAGAGGAAGAAGTGGGTACATGCTTTACAGGTATTTATCATCCCTGATGTATAATAAAGTGCTTACTTATTATTTGTTACTATTTCATATATTAGTTTTTGTCTTTTCCAGTAGATTGTGAGTTCCATGAAAATAGCCCATGCATAGCATACACTAATCTCATAGTAAGAGCTTAATAAATAATTATTTCAAGTCAGATTCTAGAGTTGAGTCCATCAGGGTCTACCCTGGGGGAAAGAACATATAGTCTTAACCCTTATATGGTATCATCCTTAATATAACAGCTCATTTGAAAAACATCATTGTTTAGATTTCCCCTTGAAATAAGTCATTAATAAAAGCACTCAAGAGTGGTAAAGAGAAGTAACCCATTGAGATGGGCCATTTTGTGGTTTGTGTGTTACTATATATTAATATAATGTAATATCTGTCATTTATCAAGATTCCATATATGCATGGATCTGTTTTTGAGCTCTGTATTTTGTTCCACTGGTCAGCTTATTCCTGTGCCAAACCACACTGTGTTAATTATTCTAACATCATAATGCCAGAGACAGTTTTTAGCTATAATTAGGCAAAAAGTCAAATTGGATCTCTACATTCCATCATACATTAATCAATTCCACATTAGATTAAACACTCATATGTGGAAGGCAAATTTTACAACTTATAGAACTAGAAAATATAGGAGAATATATTTCTGATGTAGGGGTGGGGAAAAACTTAATAAAAACACTAACTATAAAACAAAAGGTTGATAAGATGGATGTCATTCAAAATGAATAACTCATTTTCCACAAATACCAAAAAATATAAAAATACAAGGTACAAATGGGAAGCAGGTATTTTCAAAACGTAGAACTGATAAAGGATTAGTATTCAGATAAAGAACTCCAATCAAATGATTAGTGTCTTATAACATAGAAATATTAAAAAATCAATAAGAGACATCAGGCATTTCACAAAATGGGAAATATGAATAGCAAAAACATATCAAAGAAGTCCAATTTTGCTATTAATCAGAGAAATGTAAATTATGATCTCACTGAGATACCATTTTTTTCCTACACACTGGGCAGGCAAAAATTATGAAGCTTGCAAATACCAAAAATGAGAGGTTTTAGATCAATAGAGTTATGGATCAGTTTATATTGGTGGGAATGTAAATTAGTACAAATATTTTGCATACGTTTGGTGTTCTTATAAAGTTGAATATTCATTATAACCCAGGAGTCAGCAAACTTTTTCTGCAGAGGGCCAGGGAGCAAAATATTTTAGACTTTGAGTTACTTCTGTTCTCCATCACAACTACTCACTTATGCCACTGTAGCATAAAAGCAGCTATAGACAATACTTAAATGAATGAACATGGCTGTGTTCCAGTAAAACTTTACTTGCAATAAAGGCAACAGACCCCCTTTTGGGCTGTAGTTTGCTGACCCCTGATACAAGTTATGACTTAGCAATCCACTCGTGTGTATATAGGCCCTAGAGAAACTTGAATATGTTTCCTAGGAGCCATGTGCAGGATGTTTATGTGTGCAGTAGCCCAGCCCACCCTCAAAACCCCCAGAAAAAAAAACTGAAAAAAAATCTAAATGTTAATCTATAGTAGAATGGATACATTTTAATATAATCACATAACAGTTTATTAAATAGTAAAAATGAACGAATTTATAGGTCCAGGCAACAACTTAGAGGAATCCAAAGGTGAATGTTGAGTAAAGAACAAGTCTCAGAAGATTGCATCAGAGTGATACCAATTTTATAAAACTTAAACTCAAGCATCTTGCTAAAAATGTTTAATCTATATATAAATTAGGCCTTAAGATCTTACTTTCATTTTATAGGCAATACGGAGATTAGAAGTAAAAGTTAAATGATACCTAAAGGAAGCAATCAGGTAATAAGATGAATACTTTGTAGGACAACTGACCCAGTCTCTTCAATAAGGAAGTATTATGGAGAAGAAAAGGTGGGGTGTAGAGAGGATGTTCTAAATTATAGATTTAATAGATGACCAAATGCAATGTGCAGACTCTATTAGATTAGCAATAAAAGACATTTTTATATAATTGAAGAAATTTAAATATTAACTAGGTATAAAATGATATTAAGGAATGATTTTTGTTAGGTGTGATAATATTATGATTAAATTTTGGAAAATTTATTTTTGTAGCTGCATGTGAAAGAATTTTGAGATGAAATATCATGATGTCTGTACTTTAAAGCATTTGAGCACAAAAAGGGCAGGGGATCAATATAGGAAAACCTTATCAATTGTTAAATCTAGGTGTAGAATATATGAGTGAAATTTTTCACAATAAGTAAAAAAACAAGCAAAATGAAATTATTTAGTGATACATCTATAAAACAACAAAAAGATAGAAATGATAAACACTAAATTTGGGGTAATTACCTTCGTGGAGGCAAGGAGATGGGAACAGGGGAGGAGGACATAGATGGGCACAAGGAATAGGTAATGTTCTAGTTTTTAAGTAAAATAGGGTGGGATCATGCTATCTTTTTTTTTAAAAAGAAGCTTTATTGAGTTATAATTTACATGCAGTAAAATTCATCCATTCCAAGTATATTAATTCAGTCATTTATAGTATATTTAAAGAGTTGTTTAACCATAAACACAGTATAGTTATAGAATGCTTCCATACTTCCCTAAAGTTACCTCATGTCCATTTGTAACAGTTAATCCTTACTCCCACCTCAGCCCCCGGCAACCACTGATCTACTTTCTGTTTCTATAGATTTGCCTTTTCTGGTAACTTATTATGAATATGAATGTACTCATATAATATGTAGTCTTCACGTTTGGTTTCTTTCACTTAAGCATAGTTTTTGAGGTTTATCCATGTTGTAGCATATATCAATAGTTAATTCAACTATATTGTTGAATAGTATTCCATTGTATAGAT
>JAQIFY010004977.1:0-11371 GCA_028533085.1 Varecia variegata | reverse complement strand
AGAGAAGTATTGAGTAAGAATGTCACTGAGAGACTGCCGTGAATAATGAATGTAATTAAGCCTGTAATTAACATTTTTTATTACTAACGAGTTATCCTTCTAACTTTGCATATGGGATCTGTTTGCTTTGTTGCATTTTAGGCTTGTCTGGAGCGGGGAAGACGACGGTGAGCATGGCTTTGGAGGAGTACTTGGTTTGCCATGGTATTCCGTGCTACACTTTGGATGGTGACAACATTCGTCAAGGTCTCAATAAGAATCTTGGCTTTAGTCCTGAAGACAGAGAAGAGAACGTTCGACGCATTGCGGAAGTTGCCAAGCTGTTTGCGGACGCTGGCTTAGTGTGCATCACAAGTTTTATATCGCCTTATACACAGGTGTGTGGCTTTTGTGCCATTGCTTTTCTAATTACATTTATTAAGAATATGGTATCAGGCAGGGCACATAATTTAAACATTGACATCCAAATTAAAATAATTGACCTAAAATTATAGGTCAGTTACTGTGCTGTGGCTTTCTGAGTAAATCCAAAACTGAGAAAACCTGCCATTAAAATCCAGAGTATAACACTGTTGAACTCATGCCAACGGCCAGATCATTTGAGGCTTGACTTTGTAATTCAGTAAACCTATAGTGAACACCTGCCAGGTGTCAGCCACCAGGGAAAATGTAAGCTTCCTGTATGTCCTACGGTGGCTTCTTTGCTCACACGTCTTTGGTTTCAGCTCTCATCATAGTCTTCCTCTTATTTTAGGGACTGTAGCAACACTGAATGACTTTTTCGTATTTCTCGGAAAAAATCATGTTAGTTTCTCATCCTGGGATTTTTGTTTCCCCCCTGCCTGGAAGGCACCTTCCTCTTCCTCCTGTCCCTCTCTCTGCAGTGTCAGCTGACTTCTGTTCGTACTTTGACACTCGGGTTGGGCATCCCTTCCTCCTGAGTTCCTGCCTTCCTCCCTCAGGCTTTGCTGCGTACCTGTTTTTGGGGACTTTGTTATGTACCTTAGCACACTGTTTTATAAAAAATCCCAGTTCATTGATTGGTGGCACTAATAGTAGC
Source organism: Varecia variegata (assembly GCA_028533085.1). Classification (NCBI taxonomy): domain Eukaryota; kingdom Metazoa; phylum Chordata; class Mammalia; order Primates; family Lemuridae; genus Varecia; species Varecia variegata. The sequence goes on along the minus strand of JAQIFY010004977.1, from coordinate 10,311 downwards.
TGTAGCGATAATATTGTTAACGATGACTGACATTTATGGGCACTTACAATGTAACTGTTTTAAAATGCTTTTATGTAAACTAACTCGAGTAGTCTTCCTCTCCCAGCGAGGAAGGGAGACGTGAGGAAGCAGGTGTGCGTGGCCCGAGGTCACACGCTGCGCTGGCAGAGCCGGGACTTGCACCCTGCCCGTCTGTAGCACCTGTGCTGTCGTCCACCACGCCGTGCTACCTCCAGACCCCATGTCTCCTTGAGGACTGGGACTGTTTCTTATTTATCTTTGTAATCTTGATAGTAAGTCCAGCTCCTGGAACACAGCGATGTTTAGTGTTTGTTGGACGATAGCATGTCCCTTTAGGGAGCCCTGATAGCAAAGACTGAGTGAGTTAGTGTAGTGGCAGGGTCTTTGGAGTGAACACAGGTGGGCCAGCATCTCAGCTCTGCCAGTTATTACTTTCGTGGCCGGTTCACTGAACCTTCCTGAGCTCAGCTAATGCCTACTTCAGAGGGTTGCTCTGAGGATTGGTAAATCATGCATTCACAGCTCTCAGCACAGTGCCTGCCATGTCGTAAGTATTCAGTAAATGTAAGAAATAACAATGGCATAATTCTAGTACTATGTCATAAACAAATTGTGATAGTTACTTTTTAAAATTTTTTTTTAAACAAAATTTGACCCGTAAGAGTTATAGATAAGTGTCAGATTGAGTTATTCACACAGGTGCCCTTCATGGAACCATGGCAGAAGTCCTGAAAGGGTCTGTGAGCACCAGCTACTTTCCATTTTCCTGACACCTTGGGGTCAGTGTCAATACGTCAGTTGAAACTGCATCGATAATGAAGTATATAAGTAGAATGAGAGTTATGAATATTTAGAGTTCCTGAATCTTTGGGTATAAAGAGTTTTCATAAGAACATGATACACCCTCTGGGAATCTTTGCAACTCTTGGAAAAGGGGAAAGTCAGTGACAGCTGATCTGGAGAGCTGCCATCTGAGACCAGGGACTGTAAAAGTATGCGATGATCTGCTCTTTTGCCCCCTTGTTTCCACAGTGAGGAGTAAAGTCTGTGTTGACCTCATCTGTAAAAGGACTAACGATGGGGTTTGGATTCTGTTTAGGGCAAAATTCATGGTAATATTTGGATTGAACCACGTAATATGGGATATGTGTGTTTTTCTATCCAGTCACGATTATATTTATTCATTCATTCAAGAGATGTTATTTGGGTACCTCTGTATCAACCACCGAACTGGGCATCTTGGTTCTAAAACCTTGAGAATTGGTAGTCTGTTGGGAACATAGGCGTGTCAACAGTTGCAACGTCATGAGGCAGGTGACTGGGCGGGCGTGCGCGGCAGGTGACTGGGCGGGTGTGTGCAGCAGGTGCTGTGGGAGAAGGATCCACAGAGGATGAGCTGCTGGAAGCGAGTCACGAAGGATGAGGCGGAGTGCACCAGTTACACCAGAGGGGAGAGCTGTCCCAGACAGGGGAGCTAGTACAGTATTTGCAATGGAAATGTTGGGGAGTTTGGTTTTTTGGGGGAACCATGGGTGGGTTGGCGTGCCTGCTATGCAGGGGAGATGAAGTCAGACTGATGTGCAGAAACTGGACGATGACATCCAGACTGCTCAAGACTTTGCCTCCCAAGGAGCTAATAGTTTGACATTATAATGGGGAATGATGTCACTGGGTTTGCATTTAAGTGAGGTGACCCTTGGAGCCTGGCAGGAGACTGGTCTGGAGGTGGGAGACTAGTTAGTTAGTCTCTGCTCCGTCACAATTCAAGGAGCAGCAATGGGAATAGAAAAGACGGGACATGTTTGAAGGCTCTTGAGCCTGTGGCATCAGTAGGGCTTAGTGTCTGGCTGATGTGCTGATTTTGGGGGGAAAATGAAAGAAGGTGCTTTCTGAATAGAGGGTGATATGACCGAGTTATGAAATAGAGGGTGGAAGGGAAGGGATGAGTATTCCATTTTAGGTGTGTCACTTTTGAAGTGCTAGTGGAGTGTATCAATGGCGGTGATCGCTGGGCCATTGGAAAATTGGTTCTAGGATCTGGAATCAGGAGTTACTAACTTGATTATTTGAAATCTAGACGAGGTTGAGTATATTCAGAAGAGCATATAGAACAAGAAGAGAGGCACGGAAGGACATTTGGGAACACCTTCATTTAAAAGGACAGTTAGAATAGTGAGATCACAGCTTAATTGCTGTGCCAGAGACTACAGTTGTAAAGCTAATGAGGTGGCTTTAATATATTGGAATAAGATTTATGACACAGGTATACAGTTGATCCTACTCTGAGAACCCAGAGGAAGCAAAAGCCCGCAGTCAGCCTGGGCATGTGGGGAAGGCTTCCTGGAGCAGGGGACCATGGCGATGTGCCGTGAGGGTGCACATTGCTTTGGTGTAAGGTACAGTGAGCCTGGTCGACTAGGCAGGTATTCGTCATTGATAGGGCATCACCTGCAAGACTGAGAATGGGGGGCCAGGTACAAGGTGATGCCTCACACTCAGAAACCTTGATTTTATCCCAGGGGTGGCAGGGAGTCTCAGGAGTTCAGTGACATGGTCAGACTCGCAGCTCTGTCATGCTGGGAACGGTGTAGGGTACGGCTTTGGGCAGATCTAAGTTAGAAGCCGGAAGACTGAAAGGACGTTGAGGTTGTCCAGACAAGAGAAGTGAGGTTGGACTAGGGAGTAGGGAAGGGCGAGCAGCACATCAGGTCGGAGTAATCTTTCGAGGTAAACTCTGAAGGGCTTTGTGGCCGAGTGAATGTGCAGGAAAGAGAAGGAACCAGAACAACGTTTGGGACTGTGGGTGAACAGTGTCACCCCGTGATCTGCGTGGTCTAAGAGGAGATGCAAGCTTGGCAGGAAAGGGAAGGGCTTCCCTTTGGGACGTGTCAAGTTACTGGTACCCGTGTGACGTCAGCGAGGTGGGTACGTGTAGGAAGAAGTTGGAAGCGTGTGTTTAGCTTCGGGAGGGACGTCAGGGCTCAGCTTCAGTGTCGGTGCTTTGTTGTCGTTTGCACTGTGAAGTTGTTGCAGGAAGCGCCCGAGGACTGTGTAGGAGAGCAGTGGGCGCCGGCCGGCGTGTGGGGCGGGCGGAGGAGAGGAGCCCGGGGAGGCCGCGGCGGGGGACCGGGGAGGGGCAGCTTGGGCATCCTTCGGGCTGCTGTTTTAAACACGGAGAAGAGCCAGTGGTTAAGGGAGAGTTTTTGTATGATCTGTTAGTTCGTTTGTTTTAACGGATGAGAGTGACTTGCGCTTCTCTGTGCAAGTTTGTTGCCAGGGGACAAAGCCAGTGGACAGGGGGAGGGTGCAGATCTCAGACCAAGTGGGGAGCAGGGGCTGGACAAGGTCCTGGAGGAGGCATGGACGGGGAGGGGATTTAGGGCATGTGAAGGGAGGAGTGGAGGGGAAGGTTGTTAGGATGGAGACAAACTTGGGTGGCAGGAGGAGGAGGCTGAGAGCTCTCACGCTTGGGGTTTCTTTTTGGAATAAAAAGTACGACCATCTGGTCACAGTGGAAGCAGGTCAGGTTTGTCAGAGGGGCCACAGGACGGTGGCGAGTGCTGCATGGGAAGGGAAGGGTGGAAGTTGCGGGTGGAAGTTGAGGACGTTGGCAGCGCACTTGGGCACAGGGTGCGAGTGTGGCGCCTGCACTTGGCACGACAAGACGGGTGGCTTCCTCCGGGAGAACCGGGTTCTAGTTAAGACCAGGAAGAAGAGGAGGTGGACGTAGGAGGGAAGCCGTGTCCGGGGCAGGGTGGGGAGAGTTTAGACTGAGAGACGGAGGCGGTGCTAGCGGGTTGGCGCGCAGGACTGTGCAGAGAAGCAGCCGTGGGGCTCGCGTTTGGCCAAGGAGTGAACCGGCCTCAGGGTTCTGAGTGGAGCTTTTGCCGCGTGGCTTTCGTGCCAGCCCAGGCTGCGGCTGAATGTGACCTTAGAGAGGCCTGGTGACCCCTGCCTTCCAGCTGGACTCGGGTTCCGCGTGGAACTCAGGTGACAGATTTCATGCGCATCATCGTTTCCCTCCTGTGACTCCCCAGCGTCCTGGGTTTGCAGAACACTAATACAGTCTCGGGTTTATTTTTTCCAGTTTATATTTTACAAGTATAAATTTTGTCTAATATATTTTCCACTAAATCGAGCGAAAAGCACTTTTTACTCACCCTTGCTATTAACGTGGTACCTTTATGATCGGTGTGATCACTTGTTCTTATTTCCGTTCACGTCTTTTTCTTTAAGGATCGCAACAACGCAAGGCAGATTCACGAGGGTGCCAGTTTACCTTTCTTTGAAGTGTTTGTGGACGCTCCTCTGCACGTCTGTGAACAGAGGGACGTCAAGGGACTCTACAAGAAAGCACGGGCGGGAGAAATCAAAGGTCGGTGATGTTTTCCTCCCAGTTTGTCTTTGCGTAGATATTTTACCTTTCCCATCTGGGACTGATGATCTTGTCTAAGGGACTGGGAGTGTGTCAGTGACTTGGGCTGCCTTCGGAAGAGAAAGTGGGTTCTATCCCAGCTGTTCAGAGCTGGGACTTCGGGGGTTGGTGAAAACCTGCCTGATATAATTCAGTGCTTGGCATGAGGTCAGAGATACCAGTCAGGAGCTGCTGCCACTTCTCCTTTTGTTGCACTGACGATGTAGTGAGTCCTACGGCTGTTGGGAAATACACCTGACCAAGGACAGTGTCTTGTGCTTGTTTATGTCATAGTGCTTGGAACGGCCCCTCATTCATTCCATGTGCAGCTGTTGGGTTAGAGTGAATTAATGTAGGGATGACTTAAAAGCATACGGGAGGAAATATGTAGGTTATATGCAAATACTGTGCCATTTTACTTAAGGGACTTGGGCATCTGCGGATTTTGGTATCCACAGGGAGTCCTGGAACCAATCCTCACAGATACCAAGGGAGAGCTCTACCCTTTGCTTTTTAGGTTTTGTGGTCTACTCCCAGAGTTTCAACTAGGAACTGGATGAACATTTAGACATTGAAGGAGAAATGTAGAACCCATTTCTGCTGTGGCCTTTGACACAGATCTGATTATTTACCTTGTAGATATCCTTTGACATTTGTCCTGTTGTATTATTGTTAACAGAAACCGAGGACATGCTGGCATTCCAGAATAAAGATAGATAGCATTGTGTAGGGATCAGTGATTCATGCAGGTGACTTGTTTGCCGTCCTGGAAGTGGGCGTGATGGCCTGGGATTGTTACAGGAACTCTCTGAATGATGGATTTTGACATTCAGCTTCTGGAACCGAAAAGGAAAATGTTGAATGGGAAGGAAAATGCCTGTTATTCTGAGTTCTTCTGTGTTTGGACCCTGGGACACTTTAGCATTTGGGGCAATGGCACCTGCTGTGGTGACAGGTAGTCCCGAGGGCAAGGCTGATACCGAGTCCTTCTGCCACCGGAGACCCAGCTCCTGGGCGAGGGCTGCTGCCTGTCACTCCTGTCACCTATTACGCTGGCACTTTCTTAACTCAGAAGGAACAGGCTGCCTGACCGGGATACTTCACAACAACAGGAAGGAAAGCAGTTTCGCCCTTCAACTCCTGTGTCACTCTCCACTGATGGGCGGTTTTCAGTTCAGTCTTCCGTGTAGAGATTTGGCGCAGAAAAGCAAAATGTATGTCCAGGATCCTAAAGTCTAAACCTTTTACTTACTTTAACTGTAGTTGGTTTCGTTGTTTCTACAAGGCTGGATTGGCGAGGGAGGTAGGTTTGTCTGCCCGGCTGGAGCAAGCTACTTACGAGCAGGAACAACAGCCTGAATATTTTTCTATCTTTCGAATTTAGCACAGCGCGTGGCCCAAGCTGTGTCCTCATCACATACGTGGTAAACGCTGGATGGGTGAGAAGGCAGAGTGCAGGTGGGGTGTTCAACGTGCATCTACCAACGCTTTCTATTTGCAAGGCGTGTGTTTGGTGCTAGGGATAGAAAGATGAATGAGGCAACATCCTGAATGCCCTGGCGTCACTTACAATCTGTGCCTTATAACTGGGCGTGCCTTCGTGTTAGTCTAGTTTCTTGTTTACTTCCCCAGGTGTTGGCTGCGTAGATATTGATAAGATGTTCCTTATGTTAGAGTGTGTGTGTCTGTATGTGCACACATTGATATGTTTTAGGTTTGTCTTGGGGCTGGAGTTCCTGATCGTAGAGTTGTTTATTTTTTAAAAAAATCTTTTACTTGTTGTCAGAATGGTGCTGAACAAGTTCCCTATCCATGCCATTTCAAAGCCTGGCGATCATTCAAGGACAGACCTTTGTATGACATTTACTAGACAGTAGATTTATCCCTGTGTCAGCCATTCTGCTATCAAGATGATTTTCAAGATTACTACTCAAGTAGTTACTTATTATCAACTTAAATACAATGTTTTTTAAAGCATACGTTTATTATAGTCATTTATGGGATAAATTAGCTGGGGGAGAACTCTGGGCTTCTAAAAAGTTCAGCCAACTCTTCTACGCAAGTGGTTGTCAAGTTGCTGCACGTTGATGTTTCCTTGAGAGCGTTTAAAAATCCAGTCTGCGGCTGCACCCCAGACCGGTGAAATCAGAATCTCGTGGGGTGGGGCCCGGTGATTCCGGTGTATCGCCGCATTCGAGAACCAGAGCTTAACAACTAGTGTTCTAACCAGAATTATTTTTTTTTTCCCAGCTATTTTATTGTGACCTGCAGCTAAATACAATTGGGAATATTGGTAATGCAGACATTTCTTCTTGAGTTCAGGACTGCAGGTGATGCTTAGAAATATGAAATATAAAAAAATGAAATAAGTGGGCGATAGGCTTATAGTATGTATTTTAGAACTCTTTGGTTAACTGTACTTCTTTTTTTTTTTTTTTTGAGACAGAGTCTCACTCTGTTGCCCGGGCTAGAGTGAGTGCCGTGGCGTCAGCCTAGCTCACAGCAACCTCAAACTCCTGGGCTCAAGCGATCCTCCTGCCTCAGCCTCCCGAGTAGCTGGGACTACAGGCATGCGCCACCATGCCCGGCTAATTTTTTCTATTTTTAGTAGAGACGGGGTCTCTTGCTCAAGGTCTAACTCCTGACCTTGAGCGATTCACCTGCCTCGGCCTCCCAGAGTGCTGGGATTACAGTCGTGAGCCACTGCGCCCGGCCACTCCTGGCTCTTGTGGTCAGTTGTGCCTATGAGTAGAGTGGTAAAAAATGAGTCACCTGACGTACCTGACACAGGTCCCTGCTGATATTATCAAAGTGACTTCCTGTCCCAGTTCTCATACCGTAAACAGGTATCTTTTTTGCAGCCTATATAGTGCCATGTTTTTGCATGTTTGTAGCTTTTTGGGTGGTTTTGCTGTTAAATGGCCCCGGTGCGGGCAGTGCTGTCTCACATGTCTCAGCACACGACAGCTGTGACGTGCCCTGCGTGGGAAATACACGCGTTAGGGAAGCTCCCTCCGGCACGAGTTAGCATGCCGTTGCCATGAGCTCAGTGTTAGTTGGTGAACGACGTATGTTAAATAAGGTGTCTTTAAACGGGAACACACATAAAACAAAGTGAAAGAATCGATCAATTGACAAAAATGTGACCAGAGGCTTGCAGAGACCTAAGCCCGTATTTCACCTGGGAGCATTTGTTCAGTACTTGCTGAGTCAGTGTTTGTGGCAACTTTATTGAATGTAACTACTGTGAATAATGAGAATCAACTCTACCTACGTGTTTAAGGGAGAAACAAAAGTTTAATTAGAAATCCTCTTCCTGGAAGGAAGGGTCAGTGTTATGACTCTGTAGCTTAGAGGAGAGAGAACAAATGTTCATACGTAGCAGAGACGTGCACTGAAGAAATAAACCTGTTTTAATTTCCACCCCGCAATTATCTGGTACCTTTACAGGGTTCACCGGGATCGATTCTGAGTATGAGAAACCGGAGGCCCCTGAGCTGGTGCTGAAAACAGACTCGTGTGACGTCAATGACTGTGTCCAGCAGGTGGTGGAACTTCTGCAGGAGCGGGTAAGAGACGGCGACAGAAGGAGTCATCGTAGAAAAATCGTTTCCATCTCGAAAGCGTCCTCCTGTTAATCTCAGGGGCATGAGGGCAGATGGCAGAACCGGCGACCACCTGACGGTCAGCCCAGAGTTCTTATGGGTGCTGGTGGGAGGGTGTCTGCCCGCTGCACTGGGATTGCAAGGGGCTTGGTGTAATGTGCCCTGTCCACGTCAGACTCTCTTCTGTCCAAGGCTAGCAAGTGCGATTCAGCTTCGTTGTCATCACAGAGACACTGTTAGGTTTTGCAAAGGTGGGTTATGTTGCAGCACGTAGCAGAGTCTGACTACGGGTTGGGACATGAAGGCGATGAGTATGTCCAGTGCAGAGTTGCCTTAAAGCAGTAATAATAACCAAGTCGTCATAGCTTTATGGTGTGTGCTTTGAGGAGGGATGTGAAGCTTAGGGGTTCTGCATTAACCGGCATCACGGAAAAGCATACACGTGAGTGTGCCGAAGGACAGTGCCGTGGGCAGCGTGGGGGACCGTCGGCAGTAACTCTCGTTAGTTGAACTCTTACTACGTGCTAGGCCTTGTGTCACGTACTCCAGTAGCATTATTGCATTTAGTATGTGTTAAAACTCTGAGAGGTACTTATAATTATCCTCGTTTTACTGCTGAGGAAACAGATTCAGGAGGTGAAGTTGTTAGTCCCAGAACAGCCAAGCTGGGGAGGGTGAGATTAGAACACCCGTCCGACTGATTCTGCAGCCCACACGCTGGCCTCTCTACTGCACTGCCTTTCCTGGTACCTAGATTCTTTCCATTTCTGGTTTATTTCTGAAATATGAATCTTTTTTCTGATTCCCTTTTACATTCCTTGACCAGTTATTTCCTTAGTTGGGATTAAAACAATGGAGAGGAATGGGCATTTCATTGACTTTAGAAAGATTTAATACCTTTAAAGTACCCGAGCAGGTCACAGATAACACTGCCTGGGCTGGAAAGAATGTCTATTGTGTGAAGAAGTAAAGTGCTCGTGCTTGGGAAATGTTTGTTCCGTGTGGTGTGAAATAAGAAAAGTGTTGGTGGGTTATCTAATTTGCCTTGGAAAGCAAAGGCACATTTTGCCAGATGAATTATGATTTACTTAAGTCTTAAAACCTACATCTACATGGTACATGAGTGATTGGGCTTATTATACCACATATAATGAAAGCGTTATTTCTAAAACAGTCAAGCTAAATAAATTTTATCTCTTCTTCAGACTCAGTTTTGTAAGACAAATTATTTGATCTCTGATATCATCTGAGTGTCCAGCAAGTAGGTTCAGTTTTTTTTTTTTTTTTTTTGAGACAGAGTCTCGCTTTGTTGCCCGGGCTAGAGTGAGTGCCGTGGTGTCAGCCTAGCTCACAGCAACCTCCAACTCCTGGGCTTAAGCCATCCTCCTGCCTCAGCCTCCCGGGTAGCTGGGACTACAGGCATGTGCCACCATGCCCGGCTAATTTTTTCTATATATATTTTAGTTGGCCAGATAATTTCTTTCTATTTTTAGTAGAGATGGGGTCTCGCTCTTGCTCAGGCTGGTCTTGAACTCCTGACCTTGAGCGATCCACCCGCCTCGGCCTCCCAAGTGCTAGGATTACAGGCGTGAGCCACCGCGCCCGGCCTGTAGGTTCAGTTTTGACTCTACCTGTCTGGAGGTGGCCCAGACCCCACAGGTGAAGGGCTCAGCCCCCCAAGATCACCCCTGTTGCAGATGCCAGTCACACATGGGGGGCTCAGGCTACCCACTTTTCTGCCTGGCTGATAACAAATTCAAGGGTTCCCATCCCCAGCCCTCACCAGGTCTGCTAACTTGCTAGAACAACTCACAGAACTCAGGAAAGCGCTTTATTTACTGTCACCAGTTTATTTTAAACTCAGAAACAACCAAGTGGAAGAGATGCACAGGGCAAGACTGGGGGGAGGGGTAGCAGAGCCTCCATGCTTTCTGCAGACACGATTGATGAAGTCATTGGCCATTGGTTGGGGGGGACGGGTAGCGGAGCCTCAATGCTTTCTACAGACACGATTGATGAAGTCATTGGCCATTGGTTGGCGGGGAGGGGCAGCAGAGCCTCCATGCTTTCGACAGACACGATTGATGAAGTCATTGGCCACTGGTTGGGGGGGAGGGGTAGCGGAGCCTCCATGCTTTCTGCAGACACGATTGATGAAGTCATTGGCCATTGGTTGGGGGGGAGGGGTAGCGGAGCCTCCATGCTTTCTGCAGGCACGATTGATGAAGTCATTGGCCATTGGTTGGGAGGGAAGGGTAGCAGAGCCTCCAT
>JAQIFY010004976.1:0-11372 GCA_028533085.1 Varecia variegata | reverse complement strand
CAGGCTAAAGAGCAGTATGAGCAGATTCTTGCATTTGTACAAGGTACAGTAGCAGAAGGAGCTCCCATTATTCCAATTTCTGCTCAGCTGAAATACAATATTGAAGTTGTCTGTGAGTACATAGTAAAGAAAATTCCAGTACCCCCAAGAGACTTTACATCAGAACCCCGACTTATTGTTATTAGATCTTTTGATGTCAACAAACCTGGCTGTGAAGTCGATGACCTTAAGGGGGGTGTAGCTGGTGGTAGTATTCTAAAAGGAGTATTAAAGGTGGGCCAGGAGATAGAAGTCAGACCTGGTATTGTTTCCAAAGATAGTGAAGGAAAACTCATGTGTAAACCAATCTTTTCCAAAATTGTATCACTTTTTGCGGAGCATAATGATCTTCAGTATGCTGCTCCAGGGGGTCTTATTGGAGTTGGAACAAAAATTGACCCCACTTTATGCCGGGCTGACAGAATGGTAGGGCAAGTACTTGGTGCAGTCGGAGCTTTACCTGAAATCTTCACAGAATTGGAAATTTCCTATTTCCTACTTAGACGGCTACTAGGTGTACGCACCGAAGGAGACAAGAAAGCAGCAAAGGTGCAAAAGCTGTCTAAGAATGAAGTACTCATGGTGAACATAGGATCTCTGTCGACAGGAGGGAGAGTTAGTGCTGTCAAGGCAGATTTGGGCAAAATCGTTTTGACTAATCCGGTGTGCACAGAAGTAGGAGAAAAAATTGCACTTAGCCGAAGAGTTGAGAAACACTGGTGTTTAATTGGTTGGGGCCAGATAAGAAGAGGAGTGACAATCAAGCCAACAGTAGATGATGACTGAAGAATCCCAGTTAAATAATACATTTGGATGGAGTTGGAATTTCTTTTAACCTAGGGGTATATTTTCAAAGCAATATTAGGGAATTGATTTCACAGCTCATTACCTTAGTAGGTAGCTAGCTGTAAGGTTATTGTCATTTTTGATGATGAAAATTTAACCTCTAGTAATAAAATAGGATCTATAATAAATATAAAAATTGGCATAATGTTGGGTTGAATATACATTTTAGCAGAAGTTAAGCATTCCAAAGTAATGTCTAATTTGTAATGTCAACACAGGTTTGAAATGAAACTGCTACAACCAGCCTTTGTTGTAGCATACACACATACCACTGAACCTGTTTGAAATAAAATTTTTCTTCTTCTTCTTAAAAAAAAAAAGATTTATTTTATATGATAGACAATAGGGAACCACAGTATTTTCTTGAAAAATAATGAAATACATCAGAAAAATAGCTGGTTTGCTACTTTATTTTGCCATTGAACTGTCTTAATCTAAATGCACAGCGATTTGTGAGTCTTTCTACAAAAAGAAAAAAAGTTAGAGGGTCAATTACTTCATGTATGTACATGGTCAGAAACCCTGAAAGAAAATCTTTTTAAAAGATTTCCTAAAATGTACAATAAATTATTATTAACTATAGTCACCCTATTGTGCTACTAAACACTAGATCTCATTCCTACTAACTGTGTTTTTGTACCTATTAACCAACCCCTCTTTATCTCCTCCTTATAATCCTTTAAAGTAAGTCTACCTGAATATGGCCCTTGTCTCATAGAAATAAAACAAAATAAGACAAAAATTATCTCTAGGTAAATGTTTTGCAAATTGATTATTAATTATCATAAATTAAAGTAGGTCCTTTCAAAAAGTATTAGATTATAGTTTGTCTTCAGCAGAGCATAGACATAGTTGATAATCCATAACCTTTTCCTATCTCTTATAAAGTAAGTACATGGGTTCCCATGTTTGCAAACTTCAAAGTAAATAATTAGCTAAATTATGTATGCCTCAGAGCAGTTGTTCTTTTCTTTTTAGAGACAGGGTCTCTCTATGTTGCCCAGGCTGGACTCAAACTCTTGGGCTAAAGGGATCCTCCCGCCTCAGCCTCCCAAGTAGCAGGGACTGTGCCTGACTAATTTTTCTATTTTTAGTAAAGACAGGTCTCACTTTTGCTCAGGCTGGTCTCGAACTCCTGAGCTCAAGTGATCCTCCCACCTCAGCCACCCAGAGAGCAGTTGTTCTTAACCTTCATGCTGAAGTTCATTGGTGTGGGTGTTATGATGAACTGTGAGATTTGCCAAAGGTAATATGTTAGTTATAAAAAATAAAGCTGCAGCATTTGCAAATAATTTACTTTAAAAAACTTACAGCAGTTTCAAATTTACCTCCATAATGATATAACTCACCTGTTGGAATTCACAGATTATTCTTAAAAACAAAAGAAAGGGCTAAAATAAACTTCTATTTCCATTTCCACCAATTGTCTGCATCCTTCAGAAGATAGGACTGCATTGTTATAGCACAGATATAAACTCTATTCAAAAAACCTATGAAATAAATTCCTTCACTATCCACCCTGCAGAGTTGTTTTGTGGTTAGCATTCATTTATTCATTCATTCATTTATTCTACTTCTGAAGAAGATAGAAGAAGAAGATCTGCAAGATATTAGGATTTTAAAGATGAATGAAATTAGCTTCCTGTACTGAAGGATATCATAGTAAATTAGGGTAAAAAGTTTGCTGGGTATCCAAAATTACAGCTTATGGAGTTAATAGGAAGATGATTTTAAAAATGAAATACATTTATGTTTATGTCCTAACATTGATAGAATAATAAGTAAAATGTGCATATTAAAAATTTAAGGGTAGAAAATAACAAAGATAAAATATATGGCTTATTAATTAAATCAATTGATTCATAGATTATGTGTGATAATAACACATAATACTTACTAAGTACTTTACAAATATTAAGTCATTTAATCCTCACAACAACCCTATTGAATAAGTAGCATAATTGTCCTCATTTTGGCTCCAGAATTCATGCTCTTAACAACTATGCAAATATTTTACATATAGTAGTCTCCCCTCTATATGCAGTTTCACCTTCTGTGGTTTAGATTACCTGTAGTAAACCATGGTCAACCTTGGTCTGAAAATAGTAAGTGGCAAATTTTAGAAATAAGCAACGTATATGTTTTAAATTGCACACCATTCTGAGTAGTATTATGAAATCTCATACTGTCCAGTTTCATTCCACATAGAAGTGAATCATCCATTTGTCCAATGTCTCCACACTGTAGATGCTATCGGCCCATTAGTCACTTAGTAACCATCTCAGTTATCAGACGGATTTTTGCAGTATCCCAGTGCTTGTTTTCAAGTAACCTTTCTTTTACTTAATAATGGCTCAAAAGTGCAAGAGTAGTGATGCCAGCAATTTGAATATGCCAAAGAGAAGCTGTCAAGTGCTTTCTTTAAATGAAAAGGTAAAAGTTCTAGACTTAATAAGAAATGAGATTGCTAAACTGTTACTGCTAAGATTTATAGTAAGAACAAATTTTCTGTCCATGATACTGTGAGGAAGAAATTCATGCATAGTATACATAGGGTTTGGTACTATCGGGCATCTGCTGTGGGTATCCCCCTTGGATAAGCGGGGGGACTACTGTATATTTTATTTGATTGCAAATGCAATAGATGACAATATATTTTTACACAGTTGATGATAAAGAATGATAAATGTGGCATGCAAAGTTACACAAAAAACTAACAAATTGTGTACAGAACTAAGTCTTCACATTAAAAAAAAACAAACCCAGACCTATAATATTTGTCTTTCTTGGCCATTGGTGAATGATGGAATGGAGAGAGATAGATGCACCTCTAAAGCTCAAATACCAGAAACAAAGAATAGATTTGGTGATATGTGAGAATTTATTGCAGTAAGATAAAAGACAAATTAATAAATAGAGGAAGAGCTAGGTAGTAATCGTGAAAAATGTGAATTTGGAGTCTTTACCTGATTCTATACACCAAAATAAAATCCAGAGTGATCAAGGATTTAAATGTAAAATTCTTTGAAGAAGGAATAGATGAATGTTTTAAAATTTTTATACTCTAAAATCCTTTTCTGAATACAAGGAGACTTCAAAAAGTTCATGGAAAATGTGTATTATGAAAAAACTATGCATGAATTTCACATTATTTTTTTTACCAAAATAAAATTGTACTAACTTGTTATATCATGTCTGAACAGGACGTTTGCAGCATTAGAAAGGATAGGACATCAGTTTGACAAGAACCTCTATCAAAGCAGCATGAATTCTGCAAAATTGAAGGAAAAACAAACATCAAATTTATGGTGAACCCTGGGTGGAAAAATGGTGAAATCATTGATGTTTTATGAAAAGTTTATGGGGACAATTCTCCAAAGAAATCAACAATTTACAAATGGATAACTCATTTTAAGAAGGAATGAGACAATGTTAAACATGAAGCCCCCAGTGGCAGGCCATCCACAAAAATTTGAAAGGAAAAAATTAGTCTTGTTTGTGCACTAATTGAAGAGGACTTGATAATTAATAGCACAAACAATAGCCAACACCATAGATATCTCAATATGTTCAGCTTACACAATTCTAACTGAAAAATTAAAATTGAGCAAATTTTTACTTAAACCATTGTGCCTAGATCAGCTGCAGAAAAGAGCAGAGCTTTCCAAGGAAATTTGAAACAGGTGGGATCAAGATCCTGAAGCATTTCTTCAAAGGATTGTAATGGAGATGAAACATGGCTTTACCTGCATCTTCAGTACAATCCTGGTGATAAAGCACAATCAAAGCAATGGCTACTGAGAGGTGGAAGTCAAAGCAGAAGCAGACTGGTCAAGAGCAAAGGGCATGGCAACAGTTTTTTGGGATACTCAAGGCATTTCGCTGTTGACTTTCTGGAGGATGAAAGAATGATAACATCTGCTTAATATGAGATGGTTTTGAGAAAGTTAGCCAAAGCTTTAGCTGAAAAATGCCCAGGAAAGCTTCACCATAGAGTCCTTCTCGACCACAACAACACTCCTGCTCATTCCTTTCATTAAACAAGGGCAATTTTTTTGAGAGTTTCAATGGGAAATCATTAGGCATCCACCTCACAGTCCTGATTTGGCTCCTTCTAATTTCTTTTTGTTTCTTAATCTTAAAAAAATCTGTAAAGGGCATCAATTTTTCTTCAGTTAATAATGTAAAAAAGACTGCATTGACATGGTTAAATTCCCAGGATCCTCAGTTCTTTAGGGATGGATTAAATGGGTGGTATCATCACTTACAAAAGTGTCTTGACCCTGATGGAGCTTAAATTGAGAAATCAAGTATATATTTTTTTATTTTTATTTTTTAATTTCATTTTTTCATGAACTTTTTGAAATCCCCTCATATATACAACCCAGAAGCAACAGCAAAGGCATTAAAAGTTTTTTTGAAATTGTTATACAGCAAAAAATAGCATAAACAAATCTTCTGAGGGCTCTGGGTCTTCCCACCCACCACTTCAGCAAAGCACTTCTGCATTTATCTATTTTATATATCAGTGCCCTATGTAAGATTCTATTTTACAAATGTTCCATTGCTAGAATGATAAGAATTGGAAGAGGAAGAGGAAGAAGTTGCAAACCACTCTCTATTCTTGCACACTGAAGCCCAGAGCTGCTAAATAACTTAAAGTCACAAAGTTAGCAGCATAAGGTGGTTCAGACTTCTTGTGCTGTTTTTTTCTTTTTACTATCGTTTTGTTAAGATCGAATGAAACACTACACAAGCCATTGAAATAAATACTCTTTGCAGTAATTAAACAGCTTATTGGCTTTTTCAGTTTGAATAGGTCTTAGCTGTTTTGATTGGCTTTAAATCTTTCACATGTGTCCTATTACTGATTAATTAGTTATGATAGTGCCATAGAGTCTAAACATGTCCAGGTTAGAAAAAAACTGAATAGACTCAACTTTGTTCTTCTTTTTCAAGGTTGTTTTGGGTATTCTAAGTCCTTTGCATTTCTGTGTGAATTTTAGAATCAGCTTGGGAAAAATTGATATCTTAATATTGAGTCTGGTTCAGTTATTTGGAAACAGTTTGATCATTTTGGCTCTTGCTTTTAAACTTTTAAGCAGGACCAGACTTATTTTTAGTCTCAGGCTAATTATTCCCTATTCTTGAAGCACATACCCTTCTCGGTGCTCTGATGCTGCCTGAATTGAGTGTTTTCCTAAGTCTAGCTGTTGGGAACAGGCATTATTCCTAACCCCTGGAGTTCTCCCTGTGTATCTCTCTCCTCTCTGATACTCTGCCCTGTGCACTCTGCCTGGCATTTTTGGCTTCCCCAGACTCCCACCTCTGTCTCCTTAACTCAGGTAGATCTCTGGGTCTCTGCCTGAGTTTCCGTTTCTTGTGGTGAGGCCTGGAAACTTTCTCCAGGCAGTGAACTGGGACAACTAGGGAAACTATAGGGCTCCCTCTGATTGTTCTCCATCTCTCAGGGATCATTGTCATTTTCCACTTGATGTCCAATGTGTTGAGTATCACTGTTTCATTCCTTCCCACTAGAGATGCCAGTCTCTTTTGCAGGTCTCCATTAGAATGTAAACAAAGTGATGTGTGTAAGTTCTAATCCTGGGGCCTTCTGATTTCAAGATTGTCCTTTTTTAAGCACCAAAGGAGGCAAGAAAAGCTGCATCTTTCTCTGCTGCACCCCTTTTAATAAAAGAATTTGTTCTGTAAAATTTGGATTCAGTCAAAAGGCCACACTTAAGGACCTAGAAGGCCACAGGTCCCCCACCCCTATATCTAGTTCATGTTCTCAACACCTCCTCTTTTTCCCTTCCCACGTGCTATAATGTGAGAAGATGATGGAGCTGCTAGGTAGAAGGACCCCAGGCTCCTAGATGACCTCGTGGGACAGTGCCATCCTGACTCCTTAATACCTTGAACTTTGAACTTTCATGTGACAAACAAAGAAATGTTATAACTTGATTAAGCCCTTACTATTTTGGTCTTTGCTAAAGCAATAATATACTAACCGGTACAGCCGAGGAAGATAAATAATTTGTCCAAATTCACCCAAATAGGAAGTGATGGAGTCAGTTTATGAATCCAGGTCTATCTACCATTGAAATCATTGCCCATTGTTTTCCAAATTTTGATCATTTAGGTACCATCTTCACAGTTACTGTTACGGACATGTGCAGGTTGGCAGCGCTAACCACAGGAAAAGAGGAGCGGGGGCAAAAATGAGGAGGCCAATGAACATTTAGAACCTAACCTGCAATGGCAGGAACTTGCGGTTAGGGATGTTTCCTGGCCAGGAGCATGCACAGAAACTAGGAGCTCATGTCTAAAGGTGACCTTTTCCCCATTAACATACATTAGCTTAGTAAAAATCACATCCATCAGTGCCATGACAGTTTACAATTGTCATGGCAACCCCTGGAAGTTACCCTATAAGGATAAAATTGGGGAGTGCCCTTAGCTCTAAGAACTCTCCATCTTTTTCCCAGGAAAGTAATGAATATTCCACCCACCATTTAGGATATCATAAGGTGTAGACATAAAAGTAGAAGTGTGGTAAGACCCCAGCATCTTCTCCACTTGTGGAGATAGACCTGTTTCCCCTCAGGAACCGTATTTTTGATTTCTATTTCTATTCTGAAAAGCCTGCAATAAAAGTTGCTTGTGTGGAAGTGCTAGTATCTGTCATTTCTCTGTCGCACTGGCCCAGCTTGTGATTATTCCAAGCCAGGAGTAAAAGAACTGGGGCAAAAAACCTCAAAAAAAATCAACCTTGACGTTACTTCTCACCTCCATACTACTTGCGTTATTGTTTACTTAATTTTTTTTTAAAAAATAGATGTTTTTAAAAGAAATTCAGCATTGTCTTATATAGTAGTCATGAAATCACAGGTCTGATATGCTTTTTATATATTTTTCTATTATACATCAAAGTAAGTATATTTCTATTAATATAAAAATGTCCATGAACCATCTAAAATTATTTTGTGTACCACCTGTGGCATTCATGACAAACAATGAGACATAAACTGTATTTTGCTTTTGTATCTCAATCACTTTACACAAGAAGTAGATAGATCAGAACTGGTGGAAATATCAGATTCATCTGGGTGTCTTTATCATACTACACACTTCCCTCACTCCATTCCCCAAATTTGAGTTTCCAGGATTGTTGTTAACATGTTTTTTATTTTTATTTTTTGTTATTTGCAAATATAATGAACACAGCTGTGACTTCTCAAGCTTCATCATTGGGTGTAGACTGCCTGGAACAGCATCCCAATCTCAGCGGCCTGCCAAGCCCATCCATACATCTGCCTGGCTCAGAAAGGGGGTGATCACATGCAATCTGAAGTATAGAAGACAATCTTAAGTGTTGCTGAAATCTAATATTTTACTTGTTTCAACTTTAGAAAAAAAATTAAAACATAGAAGGAAATCACATTGGTTGCACATAAATTGCTTTCACACACACACATATACACACAAAATCACTATTACTGTGAATTTTGATCTGCTTCTAACTAACTACATGACCTCTCCCATGTCGTATATCCTTCTTGGGCTTCATTTTACTGAAGTGCAAAATGAAGAGTTTGAAAGTATGCAAAAAGGACAAATAACTCCATAGGGAAAAAATGTGCCAAGGTCACGAATTGGCATTTCAGAAAAGAAATATAAATGGCCAACAAACATATGAAAGGTGTTCGACCTTGTTAGTAATCAGGAACATGCAAATTAAAGCAAAATAATATATCACTTTATTTTCACTAGACTGTCAAAAATTAACAAGTCTAACAATACTGTTAGTGACGATATAGAGCAATGTGAAAATTTGAACATCACATTGGAATACAATTTGGTATTATCTAGTAAAATTGACATGTATGTCTTAGAATCTAGCTATTTAATATCTAGGTATATATTCTTGAGAATCTCCTGGTCAGATACACCAGAGGACACACAATATTCATAGTAGCATTGTTCATTATAGCAAAAAATTGGAAAGAACCCAAACGTCTATCAGCTGGAGAACTCAACTGGAGAATGGATAGTGACATAGCCCTACAACAATGAAAAGCCTGAAGAAGAGTTATGCACAGACAATAGAAATTTGCAAGTCTTCAGAATGTAGACGGCAATTCAGATTTTTAAGCCTGGAAGAAATCAGCCATAGAGCCCTGAAGCATGGGAAGAGAAATGGTGAAGGATGGCAGAGCAAGAGGGGCTGACAAATTCCCTTTTCAGAAAAGCAGAGGAAACAAAGGCATATAAAATCTTTGTTTTAATAATCATCTAATTTCAGTTTCCTTTTCCCACTGTAGATTGAATGCAATTTTATGTGTCTTCTGTGAGGTTTCTTTCATTAAAAATCTTTTTGTAAAGTGGAAAATTGTTTTGTAATATAAATTACCCTATTTTTTTTTTTTTTACCTTAAGGATATCCTGGGCTTCTGAATTTAAGGTGAATCAATTTGGAATCATTTGAGTTACTCTGTATATTTTATTTACTTTACTAGAATGCAGTAAATTAAATTCTAGAGTCTCAAAAACAGAGGTTATGCTTCCTACCCAGTAGTAATTTGAATATATACTCTGGATTCTGATTTACTCTCTTCATCGTGTCCTTTCTTTATAGATGCTAAGACAATTCTTCATTGAATTATTTTCTCAAACAGTTGAAGAGAACTAAGTAAATTACTTGAAAAGATTACATTTTATTGACAACAAGGATACTTAGACTACATTACCAAAAAAATTTTATGGCAAAATCAGTAGTGCCTTTTAAATTAAATGACAAATTGGAAGTGTTTAACAACATATGGTCGCTTTTCCTTGACATATATGATTAAGAATATATCTTTTTATCAAAATGTAAAATACCATCTGGCAGAAGTAACAATTATTCTATTGGCCTTATACATTAAATTAATTCACTGTACTTTAAAATGTAAATATTTTCCTATTTTTTCTTTTTCTTCTGCTTGATCTATATTTATTTATAATACTCAAAAACTGCATAACTCATAAACTATAATTAGATATAACAATTAAAGCCGATTTTAAATTTTGAACAGAAAACAATGTGTTTCTTAAATTCTTTCCAAACATTTCTTAAAAATTCAAATGGCAACAGCCCTTTTTTGATATTCATGATTGTAAAGCTTGGTTATCTGAAAATTTACTCTTATAATTTCTAATTAGACATACAGTCAGACTTGGTATAGGAAAGGAGTTGTCCTTAGAGCTCTTTAAAAATAGGAAGAAATTTTAATAAGATTGATGCATTTTAAGGTTTTTAACATGTATGCAGTAATGCTAGGAGCCAGAGTCATTCATTCATTCAATAAATCTGTCAGGTTCAGAGGATACCAAATGAGCAAGAAAGTTTCTTTCTGATACAATATATATTACACATTTAATAATGTGAACTTTCGTCGGTTTATTATTTTAGAAAACATTAAACACTTCCCAATTCTGTGCACTGTACTGTTCTCCAAAACCACATTGAGACTAACCCAAAGAATGAATGCTTTAAGCATTAGCACATAATATTCATATCAGATATGTAGCCATATACATTTCATAAATTTTGTTTTTAAGGAATTGATTATTTCAAGAGGAGTTATATCTGGATTTAAAATGTTCCTGATCTTTTAAAGTATTCTTAGCAAGCGAAGTACTTGGACAAGTATCTCCAATATTCAACATAAATTTTTTTCTTTTTTTCTTTTTACTGGATGCTATTGATTGGATGAGCACTAATTTTTAGTATCTACCATGGCCAGGCCATGCTCTCTATTCTTAAGAAGCTTAAAGTTTAGATGGCAAGGCAGACAAACAAATCAAGGATTATAGAATAGGATTATAAGGTAAGATTATATGAGTGGGTATTGACTGACTACCTCCCCCCAAAATGAGAGTGGAGTGTGGGGAGAGAAGATGGGGGAAGGACATTTCAGACAGGAGAAATAATAGCTTTGAAGAGTCTAAAGTATAAAACAACATGATTTAATTGCAAATACTTTGGTAGGGCTGAAGGAAAGGGGGAAACTAACAAATTTGAAGGTTTTTTCCTTCTTTTAAAGCAAATTTATAGAAGCATAAATCTTATACAATAAAATGCACCCATTTTTAGTGTACAGTTTGATAAATTTTGACATACTACTACCACAATAAAGATACAGAACATTTTCAACAACCCAAAAACTTCTCTCATGCCCCTATGAACCACTAAGACAACAACTGATCTGCTTTCTGTTACTATATATATGATTCGTTTAAAGTTTCATTAAAATGGAATTGTATAGTATGTACTCTTTTTCATCTCCCTTCTTTTCCTCAGAGTGATGTTTTCAAAATTCATTCCTGCCATTGCATAGATCAGTAGTTTCCTTTTTACTGCCAAGTAGTATTGCACAGTAAAAACATCCCACACTTTATCCATTCAACAGTTAGCAACCATATGCATTGTTTGTAGTTTAGAG
>JAQIFY010004975.1:0-11372 GCA_028533085.1 Varecia variegata | reverse complement strand
ACACTCAGCATCCTCCACGGAGCTTAGAACCTTCTCCTGCGTCTTCCTTCTGGGATGTAGTTTTAATTTGCATTTCCTTAATGGTGGATGAAATTGAGCATCTTGTCATGTTTATTAGCCGTTTGGGTATTTTCTTTTGTCAAGTGTTCAAGGTGCTTGACCATTTTTCTACAGGTTTTTCTTTTGCATATTTATTTGTATAAAAATTAAAAAAAATATTCTGGATGTAAGTCCTTTGTCAAATACATGCAAAGATCCTTTCCCTCTCTGTCGGTTGCATTTTTACCTGCTTAATGGTGTCATTTGATGAATAGCAGCTCTTAACATTAAGATAGACTACTTTAGAATTGTTTTATTTGATGGTTAGCACTTTTAGGAACCTGTTGAAGAAATTTTTGCCTGCTTCAAGGTCACAACGATGGTCTGTTTTTCTGTAAGAGTTTTGCTATTTTGCCTTTCACGTTTTGATCCGCCATCTTTCTGGAGTGACCTTCTGTGTATGGTGTGAGGAAGGGCTGAGATTCACTTTTTCGTATGGATTTCCAATTCTCATGCCATTTACTGGGAAGTCAAGTTGTCGGTGGTGGTGGGGAGGGTGGGGAGGGCAGGGGGTGTGTTCACAGAGACACGGGGGTTGGAGGACTCGGGGTGAGCGGGGCAGGGACATCTCCTTTTCTCTGATTAGCGGAGTAGTCACCTTGATCTGTCTGTCCCATGACTTCTGTTTCCTAGAACATAGGGTTTGTCTTCAAACTACTCCTTAGCAGGGACATATGCAAGAGGCTGTTCTCAAATAGAAACTGCCACTGCCCCTTCCACACTAGAGGAGCCTGATTCCCCAAGGCTTGGAGGCTCTGGGTGAATGAGTCCCTGTCCACCGAGAACGTTCCTTTCTGGACCAGACACGGCTTTGACTCACTCATTCTCCCCTTTCTCCTTCTGTCCCTTCCTCCTTTCCCTTCCTTTCCCTCCCTCCCTCCCTCCTTCCTTCCTTCCTTCCATGACACCCTTGTAAAATCCTAATCCTCCTACCTCCCATTTCCTTCTTTATTTTCTCCTCAGTATCTAGAACCATCTGACACTGTGTCTATTTTCTATACATACGGATTTTACTTACTCTTTACTGAGGTTGATTTTATATACATACAGTAAGATGCACAGGTCTTCCATGTATAGTTTGATGAATTTTGACAAATGTCTACACCCATGTTACCACCCCCCCCAATCGAGATGAACAATATTGTCATCACCCTGGAAAGCCCCCCTGGGCCCCTTCCTCCGACCCCCGCTCTGAAGGCAGCCACTGCTCTGATTTCTATCACCATAGATTAGTTTTGCCTGTTCTTGAACTTCATATAAATGGAATCCTACAGCAACACGACATAGCTGACTTATTTATCTTGTTTATTGCCTGTGTCCTCGACTAGAATATTAGTACTAGAGGTATAAATTTTTGTTTGTTTTGTTTATTGCTGAATTCCCAGCTTCTAGAACAGTGCCTGGCGTGTACTTGGCAAAAAATTTGTTGAACAGATGAATAAATAAAGTTCTAGAGTTGCCCTTTCATTCTTCCGTTTGCTCATCTTTTTTCCTAACGGGAGGCAGGAGAAAAGACTAAGCGAGAAGGCCTCAGAGACAGACGCCCTGGCTCCGTCCCGTGTCTGCTCTCTAAATTAGGCTAAGCTGCCTCGGTTTCCTCATTTGTAAAGTAGGGATGTGAACAGTTCCTACCTCACAGGGTTGTGAGGATTGAAAGAGTTACTAGTTATAAAACAATTTTGTAAGCATTCAATAATGCTAATAATCGTAATTAATTCATTAATCAACTGTTAATTTACCCTGAGAGGTCATATAGGCCATTCATTCATTTATTTGTTCAACACATTTTTCTTGAGGATCTACTTGGTAACACATGCTGGTGTTAATAAGCATGTGTTACAGTGAATAAGATTAAGTCCCTACTTTCATGGGGGCTGGCATTTTGGTGGGAGAGTGCATTAGTTGGGGATACAGTATAAGCTACTAGAACAAATAAACCCAACAATACAGTGGCTTAAACAAATTGGGTTTTTTTGTTTATTTGTTTGTTTGTTTTTACCTTGAGTAACACTCTAGAGGTAAGTGGTTCAGGCCTACTAGGGTTAACTGTGCTATCCTCAACATGTGGCTTCTACCTCAGGGTCCAATGTAGCTGCTGCAGCTCCTGCCATCTCATCTGCAACTTAGCAAGCAAGAAGTGGAAAAGGGCAAGATAAGTGGTCCTTTCTTTTTAAGGCATGCCCTAGAAGTGTCTGATATCATTTTTATTCACAGCCACTGACCAGAACTTAGTCATAGGACCACACCTAGCCACAAGGAGGTCTGGGGAATAGAGTCTCTAGCTGAAGTTTCTAAGAGTTTGGGAGCTAGCGGCCTGGGGTGCTGACTCTATATCCGCAAGGTAAGTCAGGCCCGTTGTGGGATAGCTTGGGCTATCTCAAAGCTTGGACTGCCAGATTTAGCAAAACAAAGGACAGGATACCCAGTTAAGTTGAATTTCAGATAAGCAATGATATTTGGGGTATATTTACATTGAACGCTTACTCATTGTTTACTTGAAATACTGTATTTTATCCATCATTCCTACTCGAAGTTCTTTCTTGGTTAGGGCCCAAACCAGTCCTAACTATGCTTCTGGAGCCACATGGGACAGATGTGTATCCACCAGGCTTAACTATGCACTTACTGGGTGCCAATCATTGCAGGAGGATGCTACAGACTCAGGTGATGGCCACCTGCCTTCCAAGGTGTCCCAGTCTGGACAGGCAGCTGCATCTTTCCCACGAAGGTGCGTCAGACAGAAGCCCACGATTTGTCGCACGGGACAGCTCAAGGGTCTTCACACAGTGGGCAAAGGCCTGCCTGGGAAGGCTTCTTGGAGGAGCTGAGCCTTGAGCTTGGAGTTTCCACGTGGTGCCAGGGCAGGGCCCAGGTCTTTGAATCACTCCAGCCCTGGGTCACATCCCAGCTCTGCTCCTTCCTTGCTGTGTGACCGCGGGCAAGTCCCCTTACTCTGCAAACCAGGGTTTTCTCGTCTGTAAAATGAGGATCAAAACACAACTTACTTTCTAGTGCGGAGGTGAAGATCAATTGAGACAATGTTTTTTTTATAATGCACTTGGCACACGTTTATCTTGCAAAGTGAGATCTGGACTGATGTGTCTTGTTGAGCTGTTATTATTTTTACTGAGCCTTTGGAGGGAACAAAGGACTGGGATTGTCATGCAGGAGGCGGAAGGACTTTCAGAGCAGGATGGGGGTGGGAGGGAGAACAAAGGCAAGGCGGCAAGAGGGGGTGGGGGTCACCTCCCTGGGCACCCTGGCCGGGCTCCGCGGTGGATGACCAGGGCAAACAGGACCCCCGAAAGCAGCAGCACTGTCCCTCCTCTTGTCCCCAGGCGCTGGCCCGGGCACCCCTGTTGCTGAGTCGGGTGGGACTCGGTTCCCGCACCCCGCTGTGCCCCAGCCCACCGCGGCCACGGCCATGGCCACGGCCACGCTGTGGAATTTCCAATTTTCAGCTAATGTGCAGGTCGTGACAGAGGCTCAGAGGCCCTGGTCGGACATAATGGCAGAAGAATTGTAAATGTCGCCCTGAGTGAATGGCAATGAGGAAGGGCAGGGAGGGGACATTTTCCATCGGCCGCGGCACCGAGCTCGGGAATACATTTTCTCTCGGAGTGTGTCGCATTAGATTTCCAGAGGTGCTGGGGCTCCAGGTACATGTCATTAGTAACAGTTTGGGCGATAATGAATCCTTTTATTTCTTTTCCTCACAGCTCATGAATACATAACGAGGCCCTGCTCAGGCGCATCTGGCTGCCCCTGTGCTCCTGCCACCTAATCTCGCCCCTGCTCCAATATCCAGGCGGCCCAGCTGGGGCCTGCCTTAAAGGAGCCGCTGCCCTTTCCTGCCTGGGGACAACCCGCCAGCCGAGAGCTGCACGCCACTGAGACCCAGGCAGGGAGGCGGGTGGCAGAGCTGGGGGGAAGGGAGGGTCCCCAGACTCGGTTGCAGCGTATCCAGCAGGAACTCAGCAATGCTGTTTAGGGAACAGTGACTGTCTGGCCAGGGTGGGGCTGGGCAAAGGCTCTACCCAAGTTCAAGGACTGTCTCCTTGAGCTTGGCCAACCACTCTACCAGGTAGGGCTTGTGATCCCATTTTACAGCAGAGGAAACTGAGACTTAGAAGGGTAGGGAACTCTGTCGTGGGTCTACCAAGGCAGGCCGAGGCTGATCTTGTCCCCACCTGGCCATTATTTAAGGAGGTTCCCAGGAAAGGGCATTTGATCCAGTGATTCGCGGCTCTACAAAATGTCTCTCTACCAAGAATTCAGTTTCTATATTTATCATGGACCTGTGTAGTTCTATTACTTTACTGAGCAAATGCTTACTGGAAGAACAAAAGGGTTAGTGATTTAAAAATTGGACTCGGACTCTCGGGGTACTTTCAGGCCTTGGTGGCCTCCTGGCGAGAGGTGGAGGAGAGGGGCAGGCGGGCAGGGCTTCCCGGTGGGTGGAGGGGCATGAAAAGTTTAGATACTGAGATACCAACACCCTGCTGGTGGCCTGGGTCTCTGGACTCTGGTGTTTCCGGCTCAGACAAGTGGCCTCCCCCTTCTGGAACTAAATGGCTCGGATAATCGAAGGCCAGCCCGATGCTGAGGCCGAGCCTGAGACCCCCCCTGCTAGATGCTTGCTGTCTGCCAGCCACGTGTAAGCACATTGCAAACATTGAAAAACTTAACCCCCAGAACACCTGAGAGGCAGGCCTTGCTATGAACCTCATTTGCCCAGGGAAGGAACCGAAGGCACAGAGAAATTCTGCAACGTGCCCAGGGCCACGCGGCAGTAAATGGCAGCGGGAACATCTGAACCCACACCCCATCTGGCTTCAGCACGCAGGGTCTTAAACGCCAGACCTCTGCCCTTCTGCTGGGCTTCACCGAAAGGCAGCCAGTGTCAGGATGACCCTCTCTACAACGCCGGCCACGTTGTCTTTCTGGAAATCCACTGACACTGAGCAGTGTTGCTGTGAACTCTTGAAGAAGCCAGGGGCCTGGGAGGCAGCTTGGGCGATCAGGTGTGTGGGCCCTGGAGTCAGACAGACCTGGGAATTAGGCTCTTGGATCTGCTGCTTATAGCTACAGGGTGCTGGGCAAGCCGCATGGCCTCTCTGTGCCTCAGTGTCCTCATCTGTAAAACAGGATGATTCAGCACCACCTGGCAGGGATATTGGGGAGATCGGTGTGCCAATACATGTACAGTTTCTAGAACAGTGCGCACGATGGCTCAATAAATTTTAGTATTTTTTCGAAAAGCATGGGGGCTGGGGGAAGGACTCAGGTTAGAGTCCCACCATGACCTGGTCATCACCTCTGCCATCACCTCTTACCTCGCCACCTCCACCATCCTCCTTGTCATCACCCCCACCACCCATTGTCACATGAATGCTCACCCCAGCCCCCAGGAAGCACTGTCCTGGGACCCTGATGCAGGTGCCTGGAACACCTGCCGCCCCCAGGCCAATGGCAATACACCTGCCCTGGGATGTGCTGATGCCACCAACAATGCCATCAGGAATGCAGAGCTGCCCATGGAACTAAGATCCAACTAGGCTTACCCATGGTGCTTTGTGGTGACTGTGGTCAGTCACCAGGCTCTGACCCAATGATTATTTATTGAAAACCTACTATGTGCCTGTCCTGGGGCTAAGTACTTTACATGTATTATCTCATGTAATGTTCGCAAAACTCCTGAGAGGAAGGCATCATTTCTTTCTTATAGAGAGAAACAGGGCTCAGAGAGGTTAAGTAATTTGCCGAAGGTCACACAGCAGGTTCAAGGAAGAGCCTGGATTCAAACTTGGGTCTGTCCCACTCCAAAGTCCATGATCTGAACCATAATGTAGCGCTCCCTTTCCTCTACCTACCCAAGTCCACTTCCTCTGCCTAAAGCACCACCCTGGCTATGAAGTCTTCCTAGCTTAGGGGCAGAGGGGGAATAAACATCCCCCGTCCTCTTGCCACCATCTGTATCCACTTGCCCCATGGTCTGAGGCTTGTCTTATACAGATGGTGCAAGGCTCGTCCCATGGCCCTGCAGCCAAGCCTGCCCTGTGGAGGCTCGGGAAGGAGAAGAGCTGGGTGTCTGTGCCGTGGTGTCCAGCCCTGCCCTTGGTACCAGTGCCCTTGGCCTGGATCTCGCCACCCCCAGCTGTGGCCATCTGCACCATGCACTCGTGGAGGCAGTGTGGCTGGGGAGACTACACCCTTGGGAGAGTCAAAGGCCCTGGCCCAGCCCTGGCCCAGCCACTTACTAGCTCTGTGGCCTCTGGCAAAGGGCTCCTCTGCCTCTCAGTGTCCCTGTTTATTAGATGGGGCTAATCATGCCCTGCGACTTCCCATGCAGATATCGCGCACACTCAGAACAAGGCTCGGCACTCGGAGGTTCTCAGTAAACATTGAGCTGTAATTACGCTAAGAATTATTGTTTGATTTCCTTCTCTTCGAGACAGATCTGTCCCGTGGCCACAGGTTCAGGACCCCGCCAATACAGTTCCTGCCCGCCTGCCTCGCTGTGTTTACTCTTTCCTGTCTTTAACCCGTCTGCTTAGAGTTGCCTTGATGGCTCTCCTGCCAGCATATCTCTGATCACGTCAAAGCCGTCCTTAGGAACTTTCAGTGGCTCCCCATTGCCTCCAAGATAAAGTCCAAACGCCTGCCCCTGGCATTCAAAGCCCGTCCCAAACAGTCCTCAACCTCCCTGTCCAGTCTGACTCCTTGCACTGCCCCACGTGAACCCTGGGCTTCCCTGGAAGACACGCACCCACCAGCACGTGGGCCTCCACCTGCTGGGTTCTGCTCTTGCTCTGACCCTGCCTGGAGCGCCTTCTCCCCGTCCTCTCGGTCTCACTCCTTTTCCAGCTTGAGTTTCGCCTCCTCCAGGAAGCCGTCCCTTCACCTTGCCTCTCTGAGCCTCGATTTCCTCATCTGTCAAGTGGGTGCTCACCGTGCCCACTTTGGGGCATTTTCACGAGAACCGACTATTCCCCAAGCACAGTAAGTGCCTTGAAAATGGTGGCCATGGTGGGGGCTCTTCTCTCTCAATTCTCTCAACCCCCCCAGCACTGAGCGGGGCATGCTGGGTAGCAGCCTGAACAACCTGAAGCCCCTCAGATGCCCCCATGGTGAGGACCCCCACCCATGCCCTGCACAAGCCCTCCTGGGGGCCCTGTTGACTTTGGTATGTGGCCCTCACCTGGGATGCCCCGACCGGCCTGGAATTTCAAGCTGAATTTGATTTGACCTGTTCTGCAGGGCCGGCCCCTAAACCAAACCACATTCCCGATGAAGCCCCAGCGCCCAGTGCCCCCTGGGAGGTGGGGACGGAGCCTGGCTGGGCCACTGCCTGGGGTCACCTTCACCAGCCCCTGCCCAGCGCCGTCTCCTGAACTAATTCCATAATCCTGCCTCCTGCCTGGCCCCGGCGGCTCAGGAAGGCTTCCCTGGGCTGCTCTGATCCCACCTTCCTGCCCAGCCCGGATCTGCGGCCCCTCGGCCCCTCACCAACCCACACGAGGGCCCTGCCAGGGTTCTGAAACTCATTTAGGGCCCTTGCTCTGCTGGCTCAGCACCCCTGCCCCCACAGCCCAGCCAGGCCCTGTAACAGGATCCAGATGTCCCCTATCCCCAGGGTCCCTGGGATAATCCGTGACAGTCTTGGGGCCACAGGGGATGAGCACAGCTGCAGGCACTGCTGGGATAGAGGACAGAAATGGGGTAGGGGCTTGTGTCCAAGGTCAGTGGAGGAATACATAGATATGCCCAAACCCAGGCATCTGCTGTCCAGTCCACCCCACCCTCCTCCAGAAAGCAGGCTCACCTCCCCAGGTGAGGGTGGAAGTTCCCTGTGTGCTGGCTGTGTGACCTTGGGAGAGCCGTGAACATCTCTGAGCCTCGTCTTCCTGACCTGCTAAACCGGCTATGACCTCCCAGCGTTGCTTTGAGACCATGTCGGTGAGGGGTAATTTGCACATGAGGCTGGCACTTAGTAGGTATTCACCAAATGGGCTTGCATGGAACCTCACTTTCCTCATCTGTAAAATGGGGATCATAGTGCCACCTTTCAGGGTTTCAGAGCTGGCATATATTACTAGTAGGAGCTCGACAGATGGCAGGTGCTCCCGCCTGCCTTCCAGTGTCCTTGCTGGTCTGCACCGAGTGGCAGAAGAGGGGGCAGCTCGCCTCCTGGAGTCTGCGGGGAAGGCCTGGACTGCTTGGGAGCCCCTCATCCAAGGAAGGATTCAGGGCAGAGAGACCCAGGTTCTAGTCGCAGTTCTGCCTCTAGACAAGCCCCTTCTCCTGCCTGGGCCTCAGTTTCCCCATCTGAAACATAAGGTCAGTCGGATTCATTGCAAGCTCCCAGAACATGGTAGATGCTCAATAAATACCTGTTGTGGGATGTTCAGAAAGCTCTCCAACCTCTCCTCTCTTCCTCCTCTCCACACCCATTGGCCCTCCTCCTCCTCTTCACTCTTGCAAGTGACTGAGGCACCTGCCAGCCTGACCGCCCTTCCCGCAGGCCCCCTTCAGTGCTTTCCTGCCAGTCACAACCCACACTCAGCAGAGGGGAGTGAGGACCGGGGACGGGAGGACGGTGGGCAGGGAGGACCCACTGGCCTCCTGAGCCCCTGCAGGTGCAGGTTGGGTCTGGAGCAGAGGGAGGGAAAGTTTCCACGACTTCTTGCAGGAGGGGGAGAGCTCTTTCATTTGTTTTTAATACACAGCCAACACTTCTCAGTGATCACCAAGACAAGATGAGATGAGTCTCCCTGCCCAAGTCCACCCCTGGTATCGATTTGCTGGTTCCTCTTCCAGATGCTGTTCCGTGCACCCAATATAGAAATGCACCTGCAGAAATTCAGGTTTCGGAGGGCAATATGTGGGAACATTTTTGTGCCATTTTGAAATGTCACTCACTATATCTTGAAGATCTTTATTTGCCTGTCCCTGTAACTCCAATTCATTTTTAAAAATTCGTTCCTAATTTTTACTCCACAAATGTTTATTGAACACTCACTAAGGGCCAGGACCAGAGTATGGAGATACCTAACACCCAGACTCTGTTTTCCAGAAACTTACCTGCTAGGAGGGAAGCCAGACATCCAACTAGGCATTTAAGCACCAGAGCACTGATGGCTGGGGGGGGGGGCGGTGTTGGAGTATGTGGGGGAGGAGGGGAGCTCAGCCAACCCGGCTGGGATGGGGACGGGCAGGGCAGAGGGCAAGCAGGAGTTTTGCGGGTGAAGAGGAAAGAGCTTTTCAGGTGGAGGTTGCAGCATAGGTAAAAGGATGGAGGCAGGAAAAAGCATGCAGGTTCCTGGCTCACAGCAGCCTGGTCTGTCGGTGCCTGGGTGCGTGGAGGGAAGGAGGGATGGGTTACACTTGGGGCTGGGGTGGGAAGGGCTCAGAGAACCGTTATTTCTAAAATCCAAGTGCCTGCTACTTGGCAGGTGTTGTTCTGAACTCTACCCACATTAACATCTATAATCCTTGCAACCGTCCTAGAAATGATTACTCTTATTTCTGTTTTAAAGATGAGAAACTGAGACACAGAGAGGTTGAGAGACTTAACTGAGGACACACAGCTGCTTTAAATCACCTCATTTCACTGATCACGAAGGGGTGGGGCAGTATCCTGTTGACGGCTGAGGGCACCTGTCCGCTTATAAAGGAGCTGGGCTGGCAGCTGCCTCATCCCGAGGTCTCGCAGAGGCCCCACTGGGTGCACCTGCAGCCGGTGATGCCCTGGGGCATGGGGGCGGGGCATCTGCCTGCCGGGGACCTCGCAGGCGTGTGGCAAGAGCCGCTGAGTCCAGACCACGGAAGGGCACGACAGTTAACGCTGGAGACGGAGGGAAGTGGGGCAGGGGGAAGCTCCCTGTGCCTTGCTGGGGAGAGGGGGGAGCTTGTTCAGGGATGGTCTCAGAGGAAGCAGTGGGCAGGAAGGGCCTGGGGTGAGCAGGACGATGGTGACGGTGGTGTAGACCTCCAGTTCCCACACTTGAGTTTGCAACAACCATCACCCGGAGGGCTGGTTAGAACCCAGACTGCTGGAGCCTCAGAGCTCCAGAGTTGCAGGGTTTGGGGTGAAGCTGGATAATTTGCATTTACAATAAGTGCTGCTTATTGTAAGGCTCACCAGGTGCTGCTGCTGCTGCTGGAACCACCGAGAACCACTGAGTGAGCTAACGGAGGGGGAGAACAGGCTCTTGAAGGGCTCCGCGCAGCCCCTGGTGAGCCTGGGACTTGGAAGCCAGTCTTCTTCTATTTCCAGGGAGGAATTTAAGGTGCAGAGATGGCGAGTGACTTGCTGAGACCCCCACTGCAGTCAGGGTGTCCTCACCCCAAAGCTCATAATCTCTTACTCTGGGAGATTCCACCTCAGGGCCTTTGCACTTGCTGTTCCTTCTGCCTGGAATGCCTTTTCCCAGCTTCTGGGTGGCTGCTTCCTCAGCGTCTTTCAGTGGCATTGAATGCAGCCCTGTTGTCCCCTCTCGGAGCCGTCACCCTGCTTCGCTCAGGCTGCAATTGCCATTTCCAGTATGCACTTGTTCAGCGCTTACCCTCTGTCTCCCCCTGCTAGAACCTGAGTCTCTGAGGTCAGGAACTGTGACTGCGTTGTCCCTGCCACATCCTGTGCCCAGCATGGCTTGGGGATGTAGAAGGGCTCATGTAATGTTTGTAGAATGAATAAAATCCTCCTTAATGGTCTGTTTTTTTTTTTTTGTCAAATGTTCTTGAACTCTTTTGTCTCTTTTTTTTTAAGCTTCCTAGTTCAAATCTCAACTGTCAAGTACACCCCTGCCCTTGGAAGCCGAGGCTGTCACTAACTGGCGCTCCCTTAAAGGGCCGATAAGCTGGATGGGTCAGACCTGTTCTCATGAGCACGTGGCCGGTGACGACTATCTCTTTGTACTTTCAAGAGCAATGTGTTTGCCTTAAATTTTAAAAATTTGCATATTTTATATATTTAATATCATACATTCACATGATTCAAAATCCAAAAGGACAAAGGCATCTCTCCCTGTCCTCCTCCAGAGAGGTAACCGACGTAACCAGCTTTTCACGTAGTTTCCAGAGACCTTTTATGCAAGCACAAGCACGTGCACAGATAGGTTTTCTTTTCCCTTTCATGCACAAACGGTGCTGTACCCTACGCACAGTTTCACGCCTTACTGTTTGTTTTTTTACCTACTTGGATACCCTGGAGATCTTTCCGTGATTAATAAATAAAGAGTGTCTGCATTCTGCCGGGCGTGGTGGCTCAC
>JAQIFY010004974.1:0-11375 GCA_028533085.1 Varecia variegata | reverse complement strand
AAAGTCTAAGGATTTCACAATAAATGTTTACTACTTCCTTGACAATAGTCTCTCTTACATCCTCTTCTATCAGACTTGTGTAATGCCTTCTGCTCATCATACGAATCACTGTCTATTGGAGATCAGGCTCACTTCCTTCTTCTAAACCCAACTCATGCCATAATTTTAGACGTTAATGGCCAATGTAGATGACCCACCAAACAATTTAGCTTTGTGATTCCTGTGCCTCAGTTTCAATGACTTTTACCTATGCCCCTCTTCAACCAACTACACCTGGATTCAGAAACTCTGATATTGTCAGCAGCAGGAACTAAACCACGCCAGAAATTTAGAACTCCAGTATTTCACTCTTTAACCATGCCTCCCCTCCCAGTTCTCCCACAGCCCTATTCTGTCCTACTCTTCAGTATCACAGAGACCTTCAGATCCTTCTTGTACTTTCTCTCCATACATCAGAAAGGTTTCCAGTCCACTCTGCTTTACTGCTTCCTTTGATCTTCTCCTTTGAAGAGGACCAACAAACTACTGGACATTTCCCAATTACCTCCTAGAGTAACACAAGATAATAAAAATCCTGTTTCTTCAAAAATCAATCAAAATTTGTTCTCACCTTCATCATGAAAATATCCAAGGAATCTTCTTGTCCTTTCATATGCATATAAGGGGTGAATGTGTTAGCACCTGAGAACTTTTTCTTCAGAAAATCTGCTCTTAGCTCTGCCTTTTCTCTTTCAAGCAGATGTGCTCTGTGTAAGATAACAGTAGGTAGCAATATCACGAAACCAACTCAACCAATTTTCAAACTTCAATTAAAAATAACAAAAGGAAAAATTCTCCCATTTTAAAACATTAAATATATGTATCAAGTAAAAATGCATTTCTTATGAAAAGAGCTATGCAGTTATCTAAGCATTTCTAGGGAAAGGCTAGAAATGGTAAAGAAATGGAAAGCAAAACAACCCAGTGTTAAGTCCTGTAGTTGGTCGATGTTGAAACCGTTTTTTTTTTTTTTTAGAGACAGGGTATTGCTCTGTCACCCTAGGCTGGAGTGCAGTGGCATGTTCATAACTCACTGCAGGCCTCAAACTCCTGGGATCAAGCGATGCTCCCACCTCAGCCTCCAGAGTAGCTAGAACTATAGGTGCCTGCCACCAACACTTGGCTAATTGTAGAGATGGGGTCTTTCTGTATTGTCCAGGCTGGTCTTGAACTCCTGGCCTCAAGTGATCCTCCTGCCTAAGCCTCCCAAAGTGCTGGGATTACAGGCATGAGCCACCATGCTGGCCTCCTATTTTAATAATACCTGAATGGAATCTTCAATTAGGATTCAATGAAGGGAAAAAGGAACTAAAAATAATGATTCTCGACAGAGAATAGCATATGTAAAAATTTGTTTAATCATCAGATATATAAATAGCTTAGCTATAAGCAGCTAATTATTTGGTTCTTGTTTTGATTACCAATTGCTAGGTATTGGTAATATTTTCTACCCTGAATCTAGATTAAAGTTTTGGTCGATCTTCCATGGGTTTTTATGTCCTCTTGTACCTAAGAACTGCATCTTACAGAATTAGTAGATTTAAATCAGGTCAAAAGAAATTATCCAAATTATCTAAAGAGAAAATTTTAATTCAAAAAATCCTATTAGAGACATACAGAATCTACATTACAGACACATAGTGGGGTATACTCAAAAGGTTTAACATGTCTATAATCACAGCCTTAAAATGAAAGTAGAGATAGAATGGGACAGAAATAATATTTGAAAAAAATAATTCCCAGGAATTTTCCAAACCTGATAAAAGACATCAACTGACACATTCAGTAAGCACTACAGATCCTAAGCAGGATAAATACAAAGAACGTCACACCAAGATACATTATACTCAAATTGCTAGCAATTAAAAGCAG
This sequence comes from Varecia variegata, assembly GCA_028533085.1. Lineage (NCBI taxonomy): Eukaryota > Metazoa > Chordata > Mammalia > Primates > Lemuridae > Varecia > Varecia variegata. Next base: position 9,464 of record JAQIFY010004974.1, on the reverse strand, counting down.
TTAGAGAAAAACCACATTACCTTCAAAGATATGTAACAACAAGGCCAGGTGTGGTGACTCATGCCTATAATCCTAGCACTTTGGGAGGCTAAGGTAGGAGGATCACTTGAGGCCAGGAATTTGAGACCAGCCTGGGCAACATAGCGAGACCCTATCCCTACAAAAAATATGAAAATTAGCTGGGCATAGTAGCATGCACCTGTAGTCACAGCTACTTGGGAGGCTGAGGCAGGAGGATCACTTAAGACCAGAAGTTTGAGGTTGCAGTGAACTATGATGACACCACTGCACTCTAGCCCAGGCAACAGAGCGAGACCCTGTCTCAAAAAGAAAAAAAAAAAAAAAGATACAAAAATAAGACTGATGTTTGACCTTTCAACAGAAACTATAAAAAGTCAGAAAATAACTGAATGACATTTAAAAGTGCTGAATGAAAGAAACCTGACAACCCAGAATTCTATGCTCGGTGAAATTACCCTTCAAAATTGAAGATGAAATAACATGGTTTCAGAAGTTAAAAGGAAAAATTCTCTTTCAGAGAGCATGCTAGGCTGGTCCAAAGGTAGTGAGTTATCTCAACTGATTGTTCACAGTCAGTTACAGATTGAACTCCTTGTCCTACTCTTCCCCTCCTTCTCACTACTGCACTTGACTAGTCTGAGCAAAAAAAGAAGAAAAGAACTACACTACAAGAGAAACACATGGGGTAAATTTTCAGGATGAAGGAAAATGATCCCTGGTGGCTGCACAGAACTGTAGGCTAGAATGAAGAGGAAAGAGGTAAACAGAAATTAATACTGACAGTTAATAAACAATATCATGTAATTCATAACATATGAAAAAGTAAAATATATCATACCAATAGTACAAGGACAAGAAATGGTAAATGGAGTTAAACTGTCATAAGTTTTTTATTTGGGAGGTTCATAGGAGTATTAGTCTAAAGTAGAATGTAATAAATCAAATATGCATTTTGTAATCACAAATCCAGGGCAAAATCTAAATAATAATTTAAAAGATATTAAAAACTTAATACAGAAGAAAAATGAAATAACAAACTTTATTAATTCAATATAAAGTGGTAAAGGAGTAATAAAGGAACAGAAAACAGATGGGGAAAACAATAAATAACAAATGATAGGCTTAAATTCAACAATTTCAATAATTTCTTTAGAGACAGCATAAAGATTTCAATACAAGAATATTAAACTGGACTTTTAAAAGAAAACTAATGTTCGGCATTTTTAAGAGACATACTTTATATATAAGGACACAGAAACATGTGAATTAAAAAAAGAAAAAATATATATCATGCAAACATTACCCTAAAGAAAGCTGGTGTAGCTATATTAATATCAAGTAAACTTTAAAGCAAGAAGTTTATACTAGATAAAGAGGGATATATTTCATGATAATAAAAGTAACAATTCAACAGAAAGATATCAAAATCCTTAATCAGGCTGCAAATAGTTTAAAAATATATAAAGCAAAAGCTGACAGAACTAAAGGAAGAGATACAAATCTGCAATCATAATTGGAAATTTTAACATACTTCTTTCAGGAACCAATAGAACAAAAGCAAAAAGTGTTAAGCCTAAAAATTTAGTCCTAACTGCATTAACTGAACCAAAAGAATAGTTAAAGGATCTGAGAACCAGAGATGGCCTAAGAACAATCCTTTGCCTCATGTCTTCTCCAGAGTTCACTCCGTAAGAGCTACTTCCAGTCCTCCTCTCCCACTTCATAACTAATAGGATGATGAAATTCTTTAAAAACAACAACATGGTATGTGTGTTAGAGTTCTCAAGAAAAACAGGACATGTGTGTCTGTGCACACGCGCACACACACACACACACACACACACATACACACACAGAGAGAGAGAGAGATTCGTTATAAGGAATTGGCTCCTACAATTATGGAGGCTAGCAAATTCCAAGATCTGCAGGGTGAGTCAGCAAGCTGGAGACCCAGGGGAGCCAATGATGTAGTTCTAGTCCACGTGTGAAGGCCTGAGATCCAGGATACCCAATGGTGTATTTCCAGTCTAAAGGCCAACAGGTTTGAGACCCAGGAAGAATCAATGGTTCAAATACAAAGGCAGGAAAAAAGGTGATATCCAAGTTTCAAGGCCATCAGGCAGGGAGAATTCTCTCTTACTTGGAGGAGGGTCAATTTTTTTATTCTATTCAGGCCTTCAATTGACTCGATGAGGCCCACTCACACTAGAGGGGGCAATCTGCTTTACTAAGTATACCAACTTAATTGTTAATCTTATCCAAAAACACCCTCATAGAAACACCTAGAATAATGTGTGACCAAATACTGGACACCCCATAGGCCAGTCAAGTTGACACATTTAAAATTAATCATCAAAGTATGCCATACAGCCATGTTTCTCTTTAGCTCTAAAGATAAAAACAAAAAACATTCAACAAACTAGGAATAGAGAGGAACTTCCTCAACCTTATAAAGGGCATCTATAAAAAACCCACAGCTTACATCATACCTAATGGTAAAATAACTGAAAGCTTTCCCCGACTAAGATCAAGAATAAGACTGGCTTCTTACCACTTCTATTCAACATTGTACTGGAGGTTTGAACCAAGGCAATTAGGCAAGAAAAAGAAATAAAAAGCATCCAGATTGGAAAGGAAGAATTAAAACCATCTCTTTGCAGATATATGGTATTGTATAGAGAAAATCCTTAGGAATACACACACACACACACACACACACACACGCAATTAGACCTAATAAACAAGTTCAGCAAGGTTGCAGAACACAAGATCAATATACAAAAACCAATTGTATTTCTACTCTGTAAAAATAAATAATCCAAAAATGAAATTAAGGAAACATTTTCAACTATAATCCATAAAAATAAGATAGTAATAAATGTAACAAAAGAAATTGAAGACATGAAAACTGTCTTATACTGAAAACTATAAAACATTGTTAAATTAAAGAAGACTTAAATAAATGGAAAAACATCCCATGTTCATGGATTAGAAGACAATATTATTACACTGATATGCAGATTCAACACAATTTACCAAAATCCCAGCTGCCTCTTTTCTAGAAATTGACAATCTGATTTTAAAATTCATATGGAAAAGCAAGAGACCCAGAATAGCCAAAACAATCTTGAAATAAAAGAAAAAAGGTTGGAAGACACATTACCCCATATCAAAATTTGCTACAGGCCGGGCGTGGTGGCTCACGCCTGTAATCCTAGCACTCTGGGAGGCCGAGGCGGGAGGATCGCTCGAGGTCAGGAGTTCAAGACCAGCCTGAGCAAGAGCGAGACCCCGTCTCTACTAAAAATAGAAAGAAATGATCTGGACAGCTAAAATTATATATATGGAAAAAAATTAGCTGGGTATGGTGGCACATGCCTGTAGTCTCAGCTACTCAGGAGGCTGAGGCAGAAGGATTGCTTAAGCCCAGGAGTTTGAGGTTGCTGTGAGCTAGGCTGATGCCATGGCACTCTAGCCCGGGCAACAGAGCGAGACTCTGTCTCAAAAAAAAAAAAAAAAAAAAACTTGCTACAAAGTTACATTAATCAATACAGCATGGTACTGGTATAAAGATAGAAATATAGACCAATGAAATAAAATTGAGGGTCCAAAAATAAAACCACAAATTTATAGCCAATTGATTTTTGGCAAGAGTGCCAAGACAATTCAGCATGGGAAACAACAGTCTTTTCAACAAATGGTGCTGAGGACAACTGGATGGTTATACAAAAAAGAATGAATTTGGACCCCTACCTCACACCACTTATAAAAATGGGCCAAAATGGATAAAAGATATAAATGTAAGTGCTAAAACTATAACTCGTAAAAGAAAATATGGTTGTAAATCTTCGTGATCCTGGATTAGATGATGGTTACTTAGATCTAACACCAAAAATACAAATAACTGAAAAATAAAAATTAAAAAAATTAAAAATTTCATTAAAATTAAAAACTTTTTCCTTGAAAAGACAACACACAGATTGGAAGAAAATATTTACAAATCATATATCTAATAAGGGTCCAGTATCCAGAAAATATAAAGAACACTTACAACTCAACAAAAATACAAATAACCTAATCTAAAAATGGGCAAAAAATCGGAATAGATATTTCTACAAAGAATGTATACAAATGGCCAATAAGCACATGAAAAGATGCTCAACATCATTAGTCATTAGGAAAATGCAAATTAAAATCAAAATTAGATGCCACTTCATATCCACTAGAATTATATATAATTTTAAAAAAGACAATAACACGTATTGGTGAGGATGTGGAGAAATTATAACCCTCATACATTACTAGTGGGAATGTAAAATGGTGTATACCTGCCTCAGAAAACAGTACAGCAATTTTTCAAAAGTAACTTCAAAAGATTAAACAAAGATTTACTATATGACAGCAATTGTACTCCTAAGGCATATACCTAAGGGAAATGAGACATATATTCCTATAAAAACTTATAAAAGAATATTCATAGCAGCTTTATTTATAAAGCCAAAAACTGGAAGCAACCCAAATGTTCATCAAGAGATAAACAAAAAGTGATATATCCATATAATGGAATATTATTCAGCCATAAAAAGGAATGAATTACTGATTAATGCTACAACATGAATGAACCCTGAGAACATCATGGTAAGTGAAAGAAGCCAGACAAAGGCCATATATTTTGTGATTGCATTCATATGAAATGTCCAGAAAAAGGAAAATCCATAGAAACAGAAGTAAATTAGCAGTTGCAGGGGCTGGGGGAGGATTGAAATGGGGAATGACTGCTAATGGGCATGGAATTTTTTTGGGGGGTGATGAAAATGTTCTGTAATGAGATAGTGGTGATGGTTGTAAAACCACTGAATTGTATACTTTAAATTGAATCTTAGGTTATGTGACATATCTCAGTATAAAGTGTTTTTTCTAATGTAATAATGTTGGGTCAGGCATTAAGTGAAATTTTACTATACTTAAATTCTGTGATCAATCAGGAGTATAGAGTTCATATACTATTGCAAATTTATGACAAAAGACATGTTTGAAAACAAACTAGAAAGTTCCCTACCTTATCTGGTTTTCTAGTTCTATAATTCGTTCAGTTAAATCCCAGTTGCCTCTTTTAAGACTCTGAATATTGGTGTTTTTCAAAGACTTAATTCTGGTTAGAGAAGCAGTAAGTTCCTGTAGGTCCTTGATATCATCTTTCAGGGACATTATCTGGAACAACTGTTGCATATTATTTTCTTTGTAACTTTCTAGCTCAGTCTTCATCTTTTGCAGTGAAGTTTCTTTTATGGAAAGTTTTTTTTGAAGATTTCTTAGCTAATGATAAAGGGAAAATGTTAAAATCATTTATCATTTTGGATTTTAAAAATTTATGATGTTAAATCATTATGGGTATTTAATTACACATGATTATACATTAAAGAAAGCCTTTCGAATCTACTGTATATTCCAGTGTTAAATACATTTTAAAAATAAAATAAAATTGGCATATAGGGTTTGAAATGAGTGATGTTATTCTTATCAACATTAAAGTTGTTCAAGTCTTATTACTAGAATAAATTATACCAATAATGGATTTTGTAATTCCTAGAAGAAAAGAAAGAAATACTTGGTGCTTTGGCCAAAGATGTTTAGCTTTATGATGTGTGTAAAGGGGAGTGTGTTCACAGGCCACTCTTCTAAGGAGGAGCCTATGTTTATGCCACTTGGTTCCTTGTCTAACTTCTGCTGATCAGAGAAATGTACAGGAAAGTCAGAAGAAAGAGCAAGGCTTAAATTGGTTATATATATTTTAAGTCAAATAAAGGAAAGAAGAGATGATAAAGTAATGAAGAGAAGAGTGATGCCTTGTGGCAGGAGAAGCAACACAAGAGAGCCAGCAAAGGGGGCTGTAGGAAGAAGAGACCAAAAAGGATTGGAGGGGTTAAGGGTAGGTTGGGGAGGGGTGTGCAGCTGCTATGAAGTGGTTTATTCATCTCTAGATAACATTTTAAAAAATCTCTGCTCTTCTGATATGTGAAGGGGAAAAAAGTGAGCTACTGCCAACATTCAGAGGTCCATTAACTTTTAAACTAATTTGTTAGTTCAAATTTCTTAATAGGCTGCATGTGATCCTGAGAACAAGTAAGTGAGTCGGGGAAAAAAAGACAAATTTGGAACATTGTAAAAGATTATTGGCTTTATTACTAGAAAAAGTTCAGGACAATTTTGTTATTGAAAAGAATTACATTAATTTGAGATGCTGTATTTCCTAGCAGCAGAGGCTATATGAAGATCAAGCATTTTAAATTAAATTTTTAGTCCAATATGTACAATTTTGTTATTGAAAAAAATGACATTAATTTGAAATGCTGTATTTCCTAACAGCAGGGGCTATATGAAGATCGAGCATTTTAAATCAAATTTTTAGTCCAGTATGTACATACGGACTAAAAAATGTCTAAAAAATTCTGTGAAATTACAACAATGAATTGAAGCTTCTATGTTCTCATACAAAACATACCTTCATGTTTTTTTTTTTTTTTTTTTTTTTTTTGAGACAGAGTCTCACTCTGTTGCCCGGGCTAGAGTGCCATGGCATCAGCCTAACTCACAGCAACTTCAAACTCCTGGGCTCAAGCAATCCTACTGCCTCAGCCTCCCGAGTAGCTGGGACTACAGGCATGCGCCACCATGCCCAGCTAATTTTTTTCTGTATATGTTTAGTTGTCCAGCTAATTTCTTTCTATTTTTAGTAGAGACGGGGTCTGCTCTTGTTCAGGTTGGTCTCCAACTCCTGAGCTCAAACGATCTGCCTGCCTCGGCCTCTCAGAGTGCTAGGATTACAGGCATGAGCCACCCCGCCCGGCCAATGTTTTTAAAAATTATATTGCCATTAAAACACATTTCAGCAAGTCTAGAGAGTTTATAGAGCAAGTAATACGGCATAGCGAAAAAACTTCAGAGAATAAGACAGACTGTGGCCACAGGCAAATCAGTTAGATCCTGAAGTCCAGACCTAACTTTTTGAAGTTACCTATTTCAGTTTCCACCTAGATTACCCACTGGTATATTCAAATACAAAATGCAAACATTTAGATTTTTCTCTACTGTTCACCACCAATAAGCAATTCTTTGCTATTTTCCCTGTTTCAATAAATAGTAATACTGTCTTTCCTTGTTCATATTGCTATAACAAAATATACCCTTAAACTGAGTAATTATAAATTCAGCTCTTTAAAGTATATAATTCAGTAGTTTTTAGTACATTCACAAGTTGTTCAACCATCACTACTATCTAACTCCGGAACATTTTCATCAAAAGAAACCTCATACTCATTAGTAGTTATCCCTTACTCCCCTCTCCTCTCAGCCCCTGGAAGGCACTAATTTACTATCTCTACTGGTTTGCCTATTTTGGACATTTCCTATGAATGGAACCATATAATATATGGCCTCTTCTTTTACTTAATATTTTCAAGGTTCATCTCTGTTGTAGCATGTATCAGTACTTTCTTTTTCTGAATGAATAATATTCTACTGTATGGATATAGCATATTTTTCTTATCCACTTATCAGTTTATGGACATTTGAGTTGTGTACACTTTTTGGCTTTATGAGTAATGCTACTATGAACATTTGTGTACAAGTTTTTATGTGAATATGTTTTCAATTCTCTTGAGTATCTACATACTGGGTCATATGGGAACTCTGTTTAGCTTTTTGAGTACATAACATTTTTGAAATGACATTTGGCTGGGTGCAGTGGCTCACGCCTGTAATCCTAGCACTCTGGGAGGCCCAGGCCGGAGGATCACTTGAGGGCAAGAGTTCGAGAGCAGCCTGAGCAAGAATGAGAGCCTGTCTCTACTAAAAATAGAAAAATTAGCTGGGGTGTGGTGGCTCGTGCCTGTAGTCCCAGCTACTTGGGGGCTGAGGCAGGAGGATTGCTTGAGCTCAGGAGTTTGAGGTTGCTGTGAGCTAGGCTGACGCCATGGCACTGTAGCTCAGGCAACAGATCAAGACTGTCTGAAAAAAAAAAAAAAAAAGAAAAAGAAATGATACTAATTGGTTCTGATGTATTTTTCTTTAGCTACAAAATTTATATTGCTTCCATTAACCCCCTGCAGAACCAGCTACATCTACCAGGTTTCTACTATTTGCCTTATTACTACACTATGACAAGAAAAACATTTTATCTGTATAAACATAGTCATATTCCCTCACAAATAAAAGTTTCCATGAAAACCAATCTAAAAAGTACTGGCAAAACACATACATTTATCTTAAATTTAAGACACTAGGACTTACACATATTATCAGTTACATTTTTTCAACTCATATTTATTACCACTGTTGCCCACCTCATACTACTATGTAAGAGTTTTAGCTCAATATCATATTGCCTAAACAAGATAACATAATCACCAACTGAATAGGTTAATGTTTATACTTTCTATATCTGGCTTTCTCCAAATATAGCTCTCTTGCACCTGTTTTTCCATTATTGGGCAGAAAAGCATGGTAATTATTTTTGTAGGTCCCACAAAGAGATAAAGTTAATTATAATAGAAAATTTTAAAATGGTACAGTGAAGAGAAAAACTGCCTTATCAAGACAATTGTGTTCTTGTGACATTAAATAATAGGTTTTTGGAAAGGGAAAAGATGATTCATACTGAAGCTCTACTAAAATCACTAAATTTTTTAAAAAAATATCTAACACAGGGAAACCATGCAATAACTGTCACTAATTTCTACTAAATTTGGAAAATGCCAGTAGGAACTATGGAATACTTTTTACTATATATGGTATCTAAAACCATGTAAAAATGAGATTTTGTAGAGTCTTTTAGATATCTGCTTTGACAGATATAAAAAAATTTATAATTAGCGAATGATTTATCTACATGTAGAGAGTCACTTTTAAAAAATACTTTGAAATTCTTGAAACTAATTTACATATTTTCTTTAAACAAAGTACCTGCAATCTTTTTTGCCAAGTGGGTTTAAAAGATTTTAAATGAATTACACATAGACATAAACCTTAATCTAAATCAAATCTGAATTATCAGAAATCCTAAATTTCCAAGTATTAATAGTAGGTTATAAGCCAGGCATGGTGGCTCATGCCTGTAATCCTAGCACTCTGGGAGGCCAAGGCGGGTGGATCGCTCGAGGTCAGGAGTTCGAGACCAGCCTGAGCAAGAGCGAGACCCCGTCTCTACTAAAAATAGAAAGAAATTATATGGACAGCTAAAAATATGTACAGAAAAATTAGCCGGGCATGGTGGCGCATGCCTGTAGTCCCAGCTACTGGGGAGGCTGAGGTAGGAGGATCACTTGAGCCCAGGAGTTTGAGGTTGCTGTGAGGTAGGCTGACGCCATGGCACTCTAGCCCGGCCAACAGAGTGAGACTCTGTCTCAAAAAAATAAATAAATAAAATTTAAAAAAAATAGTAGGTT
>JAQIFY010004973.1:0-11376 GCA_028533085.1 Varecia variegata | reverse complement strand
AGTGACATGATGACATTGCATTTGAAAATATGGGAAAAAAAGTATAAATTTAGAAAGTTATGTTGAAATATGATGGCTGTACTAACTTTTAAAAATTATATTCACATTTAGATTTAAAATGGAGTGGTTATTAAATTCTGTAAGTATAAATATGCTAGATTAAATCATGTGAGTGCTTAAAAGCAATGCTATCACTGAGAATTGAGTTCTACATGAAATTTGACCTTTAATTTATATTCAAAATGTTATTTGGAATGCATAAACTCATTGAAATTTACTTTAATACTGCTCCAAAAATAATTATTTAGGAGTCATTAAAATGCTACAAGTACAGCAAAAACACAGTAAAGCAGTTCAGCTAATTTCATATCCCCGGTTTTACTCCAACTGTACTATACATTTGATTGTATCGATTCTGAAATCCCTCTATAGCACCACCCCTGTTGAACTGCACACATGCCTCTATAAATACAATCTGTTTTGAAGGTGTAAGTCTTTTAGTTATTTTCTAAAGTTTGCCAAAGGGGCACGTGCGTCTGCCAAAATGAAAAACATGGGACGATTTTTGTGCCTCTAGGTGGCTCTAAAATGGCATGCCACCATCTGCCACTGGGCATGTTCTAACGATAAACATTTAAAATGCTGTATCTAGTTTTACAAGATTACAAGTATTCCGAGTCTTTATCTACTTTGGAGCTATAAAAACAGACAGTTAAAACACACACACACACACACACACACACACACACTCCAAAACACACAAAATGAAGCTTTTACATAGACTGCTTTACTTATGAAGCTTAAGGAGAAAATTATTTTATTATAATGCATTGCTATTTGTGTGATGATAATGTGTTAATCAATATACTATCAACAGGAAGATGGGTGAAATAAAATTAAATCAGTATCTTTTCATATAGATAATGTCTATTTAGTCTCTTCTTTAGAGATATTAAAATTTGCAGATTCAAAATTTATAAAAAAATTCAGGTAAATTTTTGACTACACACTGATTCATATTTCCATACTTACACACTAGGTAATCAGAACTTTCTTGGGAAAATATCTGTCAACATTTGAACTGCAATTTATATAAGAAAAGTATTTTGCTTCTTTCTATAAATAATATAATATAATAAGTTGTATATATGAAGAGGGATGAAGCCAATTCTCATCATGGACATTCCATGATTCAGTGTCTATATAATGCATTGTTTGTTTTTGTTTTTAATAACGACATGAGGCACAATTTTTGGAGGAATTTCTTTAAAAATTATTTTAGTGTACAGACCTGAAAGTTCACTATCACAAACTAAATGTAACATCACCCCAAAAAAGAAACAGAATGTTACTAACACTGCATTAACTCCTTATTCCCCTTTCCAAATACCACTTCCCAAATAACATATCCTGACATAACATCTCAGCTGAGTTTTTTCTACTTTTATACATTATGTAAATATAATCATAGAATATAAGATGCAGGTTTTTTTAAATATTTACATAAACATGTCTGCTATGGAAACTCTAACGTTTTAAAATGTATTTTCTAATATACTATTAATTTAACACTGTTTTTTTCTGTAGTAGGTAAGCAACTGTCCCATTGCTATTTATTGAATAATTTTTCCTTTTCTCACTAATTATAATAATAGCTCAGAAAATGGAAAAAATGCTCAAAGTTTGTTAAAATAGAAAAAAGATTAAGAAAAAGTCTCTTTTTCTTTCACTTGACTGAAAGTTGCTATACTACAACACTATTTGGTAATAATTCCACAACTTAATTTTAGATGATTATTATTTTATTATTTACACTGGAGAATTTTTTAAGAGCGACTGCTTTTTAAAAGAAGTTTTAGATTCACAGCAAAATTGAGAGGAAGGTACACTTCCCATATACCTTTGCCCATTATCAACATCCCCCAGCAGAGTATTACATCATTGTTAACAATGATGAACCTACAGTGACACATCATCATCACCCAAAGTCCATAGTTTACATTAGGGTTCACTCTTAATGTTGTACATTCTATGGGTTTGGTTGGACAAATGTATAATGAAACATATCTATCACTGTAGTATCATACAGAGTATTTTCATGTGTAATAAATGTTTGAAAATATATTCTTAAATGAATAGTAATATTATTTTAACCATATTCTTTGATATTCACATAACTGGGAAATTTGTATCATTGGCACTTCTAATGTATTTAAATTTTTTCATTAGGAAATAAAATTAGGAGAATATTTTATGAGAGGAAAAATAGTAAGAAAACTGCATATAGCTTTATTACCGAAACAGAGCCCTATTTGATTATCTGGTGGGTACTTAATACTAGATTTTATTAAATACATAGATTTCTCAATATAGAGATATAATTATGTATCATTTATCTTTTACCTGAGAATTTGCATTAAGTCACATGTACGTTGGAAGCTCGGTATGTTTTGACTACTATGCTTTCATTTTGATCATAGCTTAGATCTCTCCTTCAAATGAATACGCTTGTCTTTTAACATCCCTCCCTCACTCTATCCCTCACTTTCGTCCCCCACCCCCACTTGTCTAATCCTCTTAATGAAGTATATACACACAGACATACACATACATCTCTCCTAACTAGATCCTTTTTCTACCTCTAAGCTGGTTATATATGAATGAAAGTGCCTTGATTCACACATGGAAGCATTCTGTTTAAGTACGTCCAAGCTAATATTTCCCCGGCGCAGCCCACTTTCCTCTTTATTCAGCTGTAGATTCCTTCCTTGATCACTATCCGTATTCACTATCCATATCCTTCCTTAATTCACTATCCGTATACAAACACCTTTATCTCCAGTTTCTCCATCTGTTAGAATCTTCACCTGGCAATTGTCTTAAATTTTGCCTGCACCAAGTAGCTGTTACTTGAAATTTACACAATCTTTTTGATTGGGGCAACTTCATAATTTATGGCCACAGATCTCGAATAGGCCCTCAATATTGCCATGCACTTCTGGCATAGTCCCTTAACAAATTTACATTTGCACTTTTTTTTTACTTCAGCTTATTATGGGGGTACAAAAGTTTAGGTTATGTATATTGCCCATGCCCCCACCTCAAGTCAGAGCTTCAAGCGTGTCCACCCCCCAGACAGTGCTCAATGCACTCATCATGTAGGTATACACCCATCCCCTCTCCCCACCCCTACCTCTGTCTGATACCCAACTGGTGTTATTCCCAAATGTGCACTTAGGTGATGATCAGGGAAAACAATTTGCTGGTGAGTACATGTGGTGATTCTTTTTCCATTCTTGGGATACTTCACTTAGTAGAATGGGTTCCAGCTCTTTCCAGGATAACATAAGAGATCCTATATCACCGTTATTTCTTATAGCTGAGTAATACTCCATGGTATACATATACCACTTTTTACTAATCCACTCATGTATTGATTGGGATTTGGGTTGTTTCCACATCTTTCCAATTGTGAATTGTGCTGCTATAAACATTCAGGTGCAGATATCTTTGTTACAGAATGTCTTTTGTTCTTTTGGGTAGACATAAGAACAAAATGGGAGGTATTAATTTACCAGACTTCAAACTATACTACAAGGCTGTGGTTATTAAAACTGCTTGGTATTGGCACAAGTGCAGGGACACAGACCAGTGGAACAGAACAGAAAATCCAGATATAATACCTTTGCACTTTTTATGTTAACTCTGTCATGCCTTCTCTACTTTCCTATATCATCTACCCTCACCTCCTCAGCCTTCCCAACCATTACGGCTAAAGACGTTGCCTTTGAAACCAGCCCTGCCTCTGTGCCCTAGACGTTTTCTCCCTTCTCTAAAGGGTTTTAATCCAGTAGTCATCCTCTTTATCTTCTAAGCATCAATTCCTAACTCTCCGTGGAGTTTTGTTTCTATGCACAAAGCTACCTTAATAACATTCATCTTAAAGAAAAACAACTCACCCTTTCCCTCTAGTCTCCCATTTCTCTGCTCTCCTACTTAGCTACATTAAAAAAAAATTATCTATACTATATAGATCTTCTTCCTCACTTACCATTTTCTTCTTAATTCATTCTAATTGGGCTCTAGCTTCCATAACTTAACAGGAAAGTGTCTTAATTAAAATGACCTGGAGTTTACCCAAGTTGGGGGTCAGATCTTTATCCTCATTTTGTTGCATTTGTCAGCAACAATTAAAACCAGTGACATTTCTTTCTTTCTTGAAAATTTTTCTTTCCTAAATTGCTATGTATGACATGACACTACTCTGGTTTTCTGCCTATCTCATTGGCAGTCTCTCTTTAGTTTCTCTAATCTTTGCTAGATTGCCCTGACTTAAAATACTTCTAAATGTTCCAGTTGCCTGGGCTTTTTTTTTTCAAGCCATCATCTCTCTTCATTCTTTCCACAGGTGATATCATTTAATTCACAGCACTAGATGTCACATTGATGTTTCTCAAATTTAGATATTGAGCTTGGACCCCATCCCTCAGAGTCAGACTCAATACACACTGCCTCATTGAGGTCTTGACTTGTATGAATAAACTTCCAAACCTAACAAGTCCAAAGAGAACTTCGATACCCTAGCTCCAAATTGTATGCTCTCCACAAGCCCGTCTCATTTTAGGAAATGGAATGACCAGATACCAACTCTGCAGGATAAGGCTTAAGGTACATCCTTGATTCTTCCCTCCCCTCTTGCCCCATGTCTCTACTATCAGTAAGAGATGGTGGCTGGATCTAAAATACACCCCTGATCTTACCACTTCTCAACATTTCTATTGCTGAAATTCCAGACCACACTGTCATTGTGCCCAGTCTGGACTACATAAACAGCCTCCTATCTGGTCTCCTTGTCTTCTCTCCTGAATTCCTACAGCTCATGGTCCACACTGCTGGCGCCATCTTTCTAAACTATAAATCGAATAACTTTATGTCTCTGCTTAAAATCTTCTAATTATGTTTTCTTTCACTTAGCATAAAATCCAAACTTAATATAAGGTTCTACTTGTCTTTGCTTGTGGCTCCTCTATCATATCTTTCCATTATCCTTCTTGTTCTCGGGCATGTATTCATCCCCGGGACCCCTGCTATAGCTCTTGTTTCTGCCTAAAAGGTCCTTTCCCCAGATATTTTTGTGGTTGTTCCTATTCATCCTTCATGAGAAAACTCAAACAGTATCCTCTGATCACCCTAAACAAGTAGCTGGTCCTCCAATTACATCTACCACATAACTACCACATAGCTTGCTTTACCATAATACTGTTTAGTAATTAAAGCTATTTATTTATTTATCACATTTTTGTGTGTTTACTGTCCCCCCCAAAAATCTGTAAACTCTTTATAGGTGGACATTCTTATTTCTTCTTCAAAACTGTTGCACCACTGCCTAGAGAACTGCCTAGCATATACTAAATGCTCAATAAATTTAATTGCTCGATTGAAAAGCAATTGGATTAATTATTCCTGATATTTTTAATTAAAAATTCTATCTTCATTCAAAACCTGGCAGATATTAAAATATTAACTGCCCTTCTTTTTTGGTATTTACCTAATTTCCCCTACACTAAAGAGGGCCCCAATAATTTGTTTCTGTGACTATTTTATTCATGAATGGCCAGTTTAGTGACAAAATTATACATTATAAAATAGTAGAATCTCATGAGATGGAAAGAAAGCTGTACTTAGATATAGATCTCAGAGCTGGAAGCCCAGAATCTGATACAGATTGAACAGTGGCTTGTCATGTGGCATGGAGAAGTTACTGTTTCTTCTTTAATCTATAATATAGATTTCAGTATTAGCCAGTTCCCAACCTAACAGATCAGGATGTTTGAGAATTAATTAAAGAGTATCTGTAAGGTTCTTTGATTTTACTTTAAGATTTGTCATTAAAGTAGTAAAAAGTGATTTTCACATTACCATAGTTAGAAACTGTTTTCCATCTCTTACCAGCTAGTTAACACTGTCAATATTGAAGAATAATAAACACCGCTGGCCCACCAAGGGTCGGGAGTTAGGAACAGTCAGTGTCAGGTGCATTGCAATAAGTAAGGAAAGGCATAGTCTATAGACAAGTAAAAACAATAATAAAACTGGCTAAAATTAGCCTACTTTTTATTATCAATTTGTGCTAGCAATTCTAAACAATATCAGTGATAGAATATTCTTCCCTGAAAAGCAACTTTTTCTTGTCTAAGTTCTAAACAATTGCTACAGTTACTGCAGAGTTTTAATAACATAAGTGCAAGCTTCAAATTAGCCACTTTTTATGACTTACCCTCTAATAAATATTGTAATCTATATGGAAGTTAATATGGATAACTCCCAGTTACTCAGGAAGACAGAGCTATACTTGTTCAAGAATAAGTTCATATCAGCTCAGCATCATTCTAGTTCCCTTCAGGCATAGTTTGTGCTATGTGGTGTTACATATTCTTGCATTTGAATGGTAGAGTTGAAGCAAGTAATAATAGTACAGGAATTGTCAAAATGAAGGAAAAGAATTTGGGTTTCTTTGATTCTACTCCTCTCTGTGACGACTTGCAGATTTTGTGTTTAAAATCCACTGGAATAGAATTTGAAGAAACTAAATCAAGAGCAGTATTATAATTTCTGGAATTTATTGCCAAGTGGATTTGTATTAATCTTTGAAAGTTATATTTATGTTTAGGACTTTTTCTAACTACTTGTATATATGTTGCTTCAGACAAAAACAACTTCTAGACATTAAAATGAATAAAAAATCATGAGTGAATATAGATCAA
This sequence comes from Varecia variegata, assembly GCA_028533085.1. Lineage (NCBI taxonomy): Eukaryota > Metazoa > Chordata > Mammalia > Primates > Lemuridae > Varecia > Varecia variegata. Next base: position 4,612 of record JAQIFY010004973.1, on the reverse strand, counting down.
CAATTCTAGTTATCTTTCAAAACAACATGAATCTATGAAGTTATTAACAAATTTTCAAAAGTTAAAGATAGAAAAGAGAAACTGTATTACTATTAATAATTAATTATTATAGTATATATTTTCTTTGTTCAAAAATACATCAATTTAAATAATATGTCAGTCATCACTTTTTTGTACTATAATGTTTATTTTATTTCTGTTGTTATAATTTTTGATTATGTAAAAAAATTCAGTAAGAGAGATTTTACTGTATTTCTTTTTTCACCATTGTCTTATTTGATTAATATTACTAGGAATAATTATGTTATACAGAGAAGAGATGTAAAATGTGACCCACTTTTCACAACCATTATTCTAGGTACCACAGAAAAATACAAAAGTATATATTCAACGTCACCCTTTCTTTGAAATTTTCCCAATGGCATACACATGTGTCTTCTTGTTGATGGCCAGATTTTTAGTTTTCAAATATAAAGAAAAAAGTTGAGATCTTTCAAATAATTATGATTAATCAATATATTAGATTTTTGCTAAAGTTAGAATAAAGACATACCTATAAAAGTGGGGACTAGTTCCATTTCTTCCTACTGCCTTATAAACTTAATGAATACTGATTTTAAACCTTAAAATAATGGTTTCATAAATTTCTTGAAAACTAAGTTATTCCCCTTTTTTATTGCCAATAGTATTCTGTTAAAATGGCAAATCTCTTGAGGTGTTTAAATCATTTGGCTTAGTCTGATCTGATCCTTTTTAAGTTCTGATATTTGCCATATATAAATGTGGGACTTATACTATGGATAAAGAAGAAATGATAAAATTAACATTTAAGAATATTATAAGAAACAAATAATAAAGAGCAATATAAATAAGTACTCTAGATACTAGAAATTATCCATGAAATATTGTTCATGCTTTCTATACTGTCACCTAAAATTGGCTGTTCTTTAAGCGACACTCTTACTTGTTTGACTAAGTGATACCATCTAATTTTGCAGCATATTGTAAAACTCAGTTCTCCTTTTTCCCATCCTACATTAGTAGGGGGAAAATACACAGCCTTCTCTTTCCAAATGGTTAGTTTTCTCTATTCCTGCTCATTGCTGGGGGATTGAGTTGGCTCTCTAATACTTTGTTTTGGCTTGTGCCTACGTGTTGGAAGAGTCTATTATGCATCTTTCTGCTGCATGAGGAAAGAAAGAAGAAAGAAAAAACTCCTTAGTGCATTTACACTGTGAGCCTGTTACACAGAAGGAGCTCAGTGACTATTTGTGGACTGGATGAATGAATAGAGCCAAGATAATGTGTTTCAAGGACAACTGTATTAGTTGCCTTCCTTACTATTTTTCTGACCACTATTGCACCTTCTCAGGCTGAATCTAGGACTAATATACAAAGTCAAGAAGCTTCTTCTTTCTCATCTCTATGTACCTTTAGGGGAAAATTGTCAAGTTCCCAGTAAGGAGCAGATGGATCACTCAAACTCAGATAATTTGAGAAGATTTTTATAAAGAGACTATTAACAAAGGGATCGTTTTGAAATGTACAAGTTCAGTGCAATAATTCAAATAGACTGGTTCTATTTATTGTAATAATTCCAATTTATATTTTCCATATATGTATATGTAGAAAATATATAATCAATAATATTTAATTTGCCAAATGGGTTTGGATTTCAGGAAATTATTTAGCAAAGGGTTCCTTTAAAGAAATGGAAATGATCATTTCTTAACCTCACAGGTATGGCATGATGAGTAAACAAGGTAATCTGTGTACGTAATTGCTTGGAAACAAAGTTCTAAGTTCATCTTTAAATTTTAAAGGTGAAGGTGAGAATGTGGCATACTATTACTGGTATTTAAAGGGTAAGAGTTCATTTTGGAAAATATTAGTTCACATACAGCTCTTGAGGGACATACATTGACATACATAGGTACTATAAGATTGCAAATTTTCTTTTTGTAAAGCTGTAAAAATAAGTCATGCACATACTTAGAAGTTAAATGTTGGAATATAGGTAGTACTTTTTCAAGGACTATTTTCATTATTTTGGTTGAATCATTATATCCTTTGTTTGGAATTAATTTTATTTACTCGATTTGTGGATAGTACATGCAGCATACTGGCTACTTTTTCTTGATTAAAAGAACAAGAATTTAAAGCACCATTTTCATAATATGTATAATTCTCCATATCAATTGAGGTTGAACTAAGTCAATCACAGATTTAAGTCACAAAAAAAATATTCTGGCACTTGAGACAGCAAACTGTATGTCACACAAATTGGCCCACGTAATTCCAGGGAGCATGTTCATCTGCTCAAATATTATCACGGAGGCATCCCAGATTGTAGTTTGTACCTCTCAGCCCAGTAAGACATTTGACTGCACAGTTAGTACAATACTGTCCAAGCAGGGGGTAGGGATTTCACTTAAAATGCGGGGAGTTGTCAATGAAAACTCAGGGGGTGGCCAGATACCAACAGTGTATTAGGGCAAAGCTGAAATGTTCTTGGAAAGGAAATCCATTTCTGAGGTGCAGTGTCATATTTTGATATTATTTTCTATTTTTGTTATCAAAAAGGAGCTCTTCCCTTCTGTTCTATTTACTTGCGTTTTTCCAAAAACAAAAACATAAGAATGTGAAAACAAGAAAGGGAAAAGAAAATAAATTTAATGAAGCTTGGGTCTACAAAGTAGACAATTTGCTTTTATTTTCCAAAAGTAGGGAGACAAGTCCAATTTATACCTGTAAAGGAGTGTTGTAATTGGAAATGTTTCAAAAGCTAGCTCTCACTTGAATCCCAGAGGCACACGGTGTTTATAGAGAGTGCTGCCTGCTCTTCTCTCATTTATAAACTTGGCAATTTCTTTTAACAGAAAAGTAGGCAAAGAGGCAGGTGTATGATTCCAATTGCCTGGAGTTTATTTAAATAGTCTATTTACTTTTCTGTTGAGTGTAATAAAAGATATTTACCATAGCATATGCCACATGACAGGGCACTTTTGATTTCTTAGAAATTGTTATGTTTGGGGGAAGACAGACTTTGGGAAGTAAATCTTCATTAAAGCTATGATTTAACTAGCAGATTCCGTCAGCATACAAGCAGTCTCAATTAAAGCTAGATGAACACTTTTTATTACCTTGTCTCTTTAGATTTCAAAGAAATAGTATCTCTCCACCACCACTCTCATGTATATTAGCATTAAAGAATTTCAGTTTCAACTTAGCATCAATATTTTCCAGAAGGTGATTCTATTTGAGTAATTCATTCAGCTCTCATAAATCATGAGCACACATTTTAGTGATGAAGAACAATTTGGCTGACGCATTTCTGTGCAAAAGGCTATGGCCTGGTAATAATGCATTCGGACAGTGGGCTTCAGCCATTATTTGAATAGACTACAGTAAGGCAATAAATTATTTTCATTTTGGAATGACAGGGTTGCACATCTTCCATGCTGTGCCTCACCTGGCTGTTGTTATCACAAACTCTTTTATTCTGTAACAAATTATAGCAAATGGAAAGGGCCTTATAGTGATGACATGTAGGTAATATCTCCTGATAATAAGGATGTAACACTTGCTGCCACAACAAATGTACTTCCTGCTGGTATATTTTATGTGATGTTGCCTGCCGTTTTTCTCATTGCCCTTACATGCAGGAAGCTTTCATATATGGTCTGACAGGTGGACGAACGTAATACAACCTGTGAAGCACTTTTAATGTGAAGAATATATCATCTGTCTTATGTGAATTTGGATTGGTTTCATTGTCCTTTTCTTATTCCTGGTATAATTAATCTTCTGCAATTAACAATGTATCAGATCGATCATTGACTTTTAATCAGGATAATTTACCACCTTAAAACAAGATTAAATCTGATTTTCTAGCCTGTGAGTCAAAGACTTGACTTCAATGAGTTTAAGCCAATCTCAAAGACCACAGAAATATTTTCATGGTGTTAAAGGGACTCTGTGCTCTGTTTTCACCACCCATGGGAGCCCTTTGTAGCTCTGAGCATCCTTCCAGAGGAGGCGTAGTGGCTAAGACCCGGCTCCATCACTTTGTGGCACCTTTGAGGGAGGCACAGAGAAATGCCAGCGGCAATGGAGGGCATAGACAGCATATCAAGGTTTGTTTGAATGAGACAAAAGCCAGAGTTTGATCAGCGAATCTCGGAAGGAAAGGAATATGACTCATGTCATATGGAAATGAAAGAGAGAAATCAAACAGCTCAACCTAAAAGCTTAACCCCAAATGCCTGTATCTACTGTATGTTTTCATTAAGTTAATTTGAAATTAGATAGCATGTGAGATATTGGGGCTCAATAAAATGACCACTTAATTCAGAAATCATCTATGAAATCCCAGCTTGTCACTTGGTTGCTGTCAGACTGTCATTCATGTCTGCATGTGTATATATATGTACATATAAACCTCTGCATGTGTGTGTATGTGTGTATGAGTGATCCTTTTTGCACATGCAGCTATTGAAAACATTTAAAACCTTGTTTAGGGAAAAGTTTTGAAATATGTGCAGATGTGTTTTGGATATCTTGGTGACTATTGGACAAGCTAGATAAATTATATCTGCCAAACAAGTCTGGG
>JAQIFY010004972.1:0-11376 GCA_028533085.1 Varecia variegata | reverse complement strand
TGGAGACCTACACAGAGAAAGAAAATATGAAAGAAATGGAAATCTAGAAGGAAGGATATATTTATTGAGTATCTATTGATTGATTACATGCCAATCTTTACTGTGATACTTTCACATCCATTGTCTCATCAAACCCTTGGCCAGCCTTGCCTGACTGCTTTCATTTCAGTGCTAACTGGGAAACAATTTTTCTTTACATGGTCATTGTAGAGAAAATTATATATAGTTTCTTCTAAGGATGTCTCTCAATAAGTTTATTTCTTCTCCAAATAAATGAATAATAAGAGGTTATGTTCCTTTCATACAAATTAATTGGGTAACTATCATTTGCAAGAATCTTAACAGAGGGGAAGAGTATTTTTTTCATTCAAAGGATTTCTAAGCAACAAGATACTATCAGAAGTACTCTGGTACAGTGGTTTCCAAATCCAGCTGTACAAATGAATCCTGGGGAAGCTTTTTGAAAATGCAGATTCCCAGAATCCACTCCCAGAAATTCTGATCCTGCTGATCTGCTACCGAGTTCAACAGATCCTCAGGTGATTTTCATGTGCAGCCAGTGTGGAAAGCACAACTCTGAAACAGGCAGTTCTTTTACAATTTATGTTTTCATAATGTGATTTGACTATTATAAAACTGAAAAATTAGGGAACATTATTTGCATTGTAAGGCCAAGTATTGGTAGTAAGGGGATGGAAGGGAACTAGAAATGCCAGTAGAGAGAAAAAAATCTTTCTTCCACATGGTATAGTAAAAGTACTTTGGCTGACCTATTGTGGCTACTTTGTTTGAGAGACTCTGACTTTATTTTGCAATAAAAAAATATATTAATACAGCAAGTCATTAAAGAAGAGTGTAAGAGATAGTCTGATAATAAGAGTGCTGGTGGTTTAAGGAAATAAAGTCATTTCACTTGAGAAAACTAAATGCTAGATCTGCTCAGTGGTGTTTGGAGATTATAACCACATACTTTGCCTATAGAAACATTCTCATTATTGAAAATTTTTCAGGAAAAAAAACATCCATTTTAGACCATTTAAATATAGTCATGAGCTACATAATAATGTTTTAATCAGCGACAGACCATATAAACAATGGTAGTCCCATAAGATTATAATGAAGCTAAAAAATTCCTATCGCCTAGTGACCTCACAGACATCCTGATGCTGTAGCACAACACTTTACTAACATGTTTGTGGCGATGCTAGTGTAAACAAACCTACTGTGCTGCCGGTCATATAAAAGTATAGCACATACAATTATGTACAGTACATAATACTTGATAATGATAATAAATGACTGTGTTACTGGTATATGTATCTACTATACTATACATTTTAGTGTTGTTTAGAGTGTACTCCTTCTACTTACTTATAACAAAAAAAGTTAACTGTAAAACTTAACAGGTCCTTCAGGAAGTATTTCAGAGGGTGGTATTGTTATCATAGGAGATGACAACTCTATGCCTCCTGATATTGTCACTGAAGACATTCCAGTGGGACAAAATGTGGAGGGGGAAGACAGTGATATTGATAATCTTGACCCTATATAGGCCTAAGCTGATGTGTGTGTTTGTGTCTTAGTTTTTAACAAAAAAGTTTAAAAAGTAAAAAAGTAAGTAACATTTTTAACAATAGCAAAAAGCTTATAAAGAAAAAAGGATATAAATAAAAAATGTTTCTGTTCCAGTGTATAATGTGTTTGTGTTTTAAGACAAATGTTCCTACAAAAGAGTGAAATAGTTAAAAAAAAAAAGTAAAAGTTTATAAAGTAAAAAAATTAGCTAGGCACGGTGGCATGTGCCTGTAGACCCAGCTATCTGGGAGGATGAAGGAGGAGGATAGTTTGAGCCCAGGAGTTTGAGGCTATAGTAAGCTATGATGATGCCACTGCATTCTAGCCTGGGTGGCAGAGCAAGACACTGTCTCAAAAAAACCCCAAAAAGTTATAGTAAGCTAAGGTTAGCTTATTACTAAAGCAGAAATTTTTTTTATAAATTTAGTGTAGCCTAAGTGTACTGTACAGTGTCTTTAAAGCCTACAGTAGTGTACAGTGATGTCCTAGGCCTTAATATTCTCTCACCACTCACTCACTGACTCACCCAGAACAACTTCCAGTCCTGCAAGCTCCACACATGGTAAGTGCCCTGTACAGGTGTACCATTTTTATCTTTTATATTGTATTTCTATTGTACCTTTTCTATGTTTAGGTATGTTTAGATACATGAATACTTACCACTGTGTTCCAGTTGCCTACAGTATACAGTACGGTAACATGCTGTACAGGTTTGTAGTCTAGGAGCAATAGGCTATACCATATAACCTGGGTGTGTAGTAGGCTATACCATTTAGGTTTGTATAAATACACTCTATGATGTTTGCACAACAACAAAATCGCCTAACAATACATTTCTCAGAATGTGTGTCTGTTGCTAAGTCACGCTTGACTATCATTATTTTAGTAATGCTTTTTAAAAATACCATATTTTCATAAGAAGTGCAACTAATATTTAAGAGCAGAATAGATGCCATTTTCTGTCCATGAATAAATAACATAGTAAACATGCAATATGTAAGTGTGTGCTGAAAGCAAACACAGGGGGCACCTAATCCTGCCCAGAAGTTCTGAAAAGATTGGTAAGAATTATGTTTAAAAGGTAGGGGGCCTATTTAAAAAAAAAAAAAAACTAATTATATTTGTTTATCTTTACCTTTTAGGTGTTAAAGAGGTTTTCTATTATCTTTGTTTATTCTACAGTCTCACTACTCTAATAATTAGGAAGTTCTTCTTGAATGCTCTAAATCCTTCTCTAAGTAACTCCAATTCATTCCTCAGAGGAGGCTTTTGTTGACAGAAATGCTGTCTTACAGACATACGCTCGGATGGTTTGATTTCCCTATAGACACAGGTATTGACCTCGACGGGCCACTCAAGCATCCTTCCTTCTCCCCATCTTCATTTTACCTTCTCCCAAAATGAGTCAGGGTTAGGAGGAAGACACTTCAGCCTTTAAGGGGAAGGAGTGCTGGTCCAGATGACACACACAAACAGCAGGCCATGCTTTTAAGGATAAAAGTTTTACAATAGATTAAACTGTCACCTTGTTAGCATGGTCTTTCTCGCCCTCCTATAGACTTCCCTCAGGCACCGGGTACAGTCAGGGCTGCTTCCAAAGGGGAAGAGCTGACCAGCTTTGTCAATTCTGATGTCCCTTTCCCAGGGCTAGGCCAGGGCAAAGCCAGGGCAGGGACACCTTTGCACCAGGGCAAAGGGGCTTTTTGCACAGCAGCTCTCTTGACAGAGCTTTTTCTCTCAACAGTAGAGCAAATGTTTCAAAATTGGAAGTGAACTTAGGGGGAAAAAAAATTGGCCATTTTCCCAGAATTGGTTCTAGGCTCTTAACTAAAGCTAAAAAGGAATTCTCTGTAGTTCAACTCTATCTAAAGTTTTGCAACACTTAATGACAGAGATGAATTCTGAGAAGTGCGTTGTTCGGTGATTTGGTCTTGGTACACATAGTGGTATACATAGAATCTATTTATATAAACCTAGATGGTATAATCTACTATGTACCTAGGCTATATGGTATAGCCTAGGAACATAGTAGATAGTATAATCTACTATGTTCCTAGGCTACAAATGTGTATAGCTTGTTACTGTACCATATACTGAAGGCAATTGGAACACAATGGTAAGTACTTGTGTATCTAAATATATCTAGCATAGAAAAGGTAAAATAAAAATGCAATATAAAAGATAAAAAATGGTACACCTGTATAGGACACTTACCGTGAGTGGAGCTTGCAGGACTGGAAGTTGTTCTGGGTGAGTCAGTGAGTGAGTGAAGGCCTAGGACATCACTGTACACTACTGTAGGCTTTAAAGACACTGTACAGTACCCTCAGGCTACACTAAATTTATAAAAAAAAAATTCTGTCTTTAGTAATAAACTAACCTTAGCTTACTGTAACTTCTTTATAAGCTTCTTAATTTTTTTAACTTTTCCACTCTTTTGTAATAACATTTGTCTTAAAACACCCACACATCGTACAGCTGTACAAAAATATCTTTGCTTTATATTCTTATTTTGTAAGATTTTTTTTCTATATTTAAAAATGTCGTTTAATTTTTTTACTTTTAAACTTTTTTCTGAAAAACTAAGACACAAACACACACATCAGCTAGCCCTACACAGGATCAAGATCATCAAGATCACCATTTTCTACCTCCACTTTTTGTCCCACTGGAAGGTTTTCACAGGCAATAACAGGAGGCCTAGAGCTGTCATCTCCTATTGATAACATTGCTGCCTTCTGAAATATCTCCTGAAGGATCTGCCTGAGGCTGTTTTATACTTAACTTTTTTTTGTTATAAGTTAAGTAGAAGAAGTAAAATAAGGAAAATAACAATAAAAAGTACAGTATAGTAAATATACACACCAGTAAAAAAGTCATTTATTATCATTATCAAGAATTATGTACTGTACATAATTGTTTGTGCTATATTTTTATATGACTGGCAGCACAGTAGGTTTGTGTACACCAGCATTGCCACAAACACATTAGTAATGAGCTGTGCTACGTTAGGATGTCTATGATGTCACTAGGCAATAGGAATTTTTCAGCTCCATTATGATCTTATGGACCACCATCAAATATGTCATCTATCCTTGACCTTAATGTTGTTATGTGATGTTTGAATATATTGAGGACAAATTATTCTCAAAGTAAAGTGTCTGTTTCCTTTCTTTTGCCTCCATTATGTTTATATCATACCAAGGGACTTTGCTCAAGTCTTTCCAGACGACCCAGCCAACCCCATTCTCAGTCTTTCTATCATATTAATAGCATCCCCAACTCTCCCTCCCCACCCAAGTAGAAAATACAAGTCCCTAACTGAGATCTGTGTTTTCAGCTTTGGTGTCTTTCCTTCTAAAAATACTATTCCAGGTAATTAAAGATATTCCGGTTGCGCTTCCCACTTCCAAGTGGCAAGTTGTCTGTGAGTCAATTACTGAAGAGTCTTCAGGACTTTCTACCCAGAACTTGCCTATTAATTTGCTATGACCAACCTACAGCATCTGCCAACTCTTCCCATGAATTAATAGGTCTGTAATTAAAATCCAACAGAGAGCCCCCAAATTAATTAGGATAGGAAACAGCCATGTAAGCAGCATGGAGCATAGCTTTCTATAAAGAAAAGACAAGCTTTATGTAAAACAAGGTTAAACTACAGGCCTCTGTCCATCTCTGCATCAGCTGGTCCCTGAACTGCCTTTTTCTGATCTGTAACCTCGTTGTGAAAGTGCCTAATAGAGGGGCCACCATGCAGTGGGCATCAATACACTGCATCGACTGCTAGGCTTGCAACTTAAAATATAACCCTTAGGGAGCCTATTTCTCCTGCTTACAGAAAAAGGGAAATTTCACAGGGATCAAATATCTCATTGCTCACACCTGGGTTTTCCCTTCAGATCTCCATGCTCTGCGGGTGGAGAGTTTATTTAAGTTTTCCGGAGCCTGAGCTTATGGACATAACACCATGGAAGCAGGCTAGTGCAGTGGTTACAATTGTGTGTGCAATCAAACGTATCTTCTCCTTACTGTAAGACCTTGTACAAGTTATCAACACTCAGTGTCTCAGTGACTAGTCCACAGCAAGTTTGCAAATCTTAGGTATGTTATTAACGCAGATTGGTCTCTAACAGAATGTTAATAGTAGTGATGTCTATTTTCTCCTGCTCTGAAGAGGAAGCACCTAAAGGACTCATATTAACTTCAATGTATTCCCAGATCTATAACAGAAAATTTCCAAAAGAAGTGTGCCATGTTTTATGCAATGTTTGGCAATTGGTTAAATGTTTTTTTTTTTAATCATGAGTCAGAAATAAAATATCCTTCAGCTTAGCTGTGAAAGGAGATATATTAACAAACCCATGAATTCACTCCTTCAATGATAAAATGTCTTTCCACCCTGAATAGCTACAAAATTGTACCCTTTTTCTCATACTGTGGAAGAAGAGAATAAAAATTTCTTCCAAAATCTAAGTTATCTTAAGATTGGCAGCCAGAGCAGGGGACCATAAAACACTGTCACAGATGACAAGGGTCGAATTAAGTTCCAGGCACTGTTAAGAGCGATGTGAAGGACTCTTCTCTGGCCAGGGATAACTGGACATAAAACCGTATTGATTAATAATGTAACCTTCCTTTAAACCTGTTCCCAGGCAGCACAAAAATCCTTCACTGCACTCAGGTGAGAAATATGAAAAGGTTTTTCCTGAGATCCTCAATAGATGCAACAACTGGAATAAACTAGACTTGCCACGGAACAATTTTCACCATACGGAGCCCTGATGCCTCACTGAGCGGTGCTGTCAGGCCTGAAGGGGGTACACATCTACGCTTACTCCTCATCAAGTGCCTCCAGAGAAAAATGTCTGTGCATTTTCAAGGGAAAAACGACTTAGGCTTAATCAATCAATTCAGAGAGTAGACAAAAAGTATAAAGCAAATGATTAACAGAGGAATCTCCTAACATAGCCATTATTTGCTGATGAATATTTGATATGCAACTCTGGGTCCACTGTAGTAGGCTCTCTGGAGTTGTCGGAAATAGACATGCATGGAGGTTACCTCTAGCCATGGGAAATCTGCTGCAGGACTGCATGTGGGAAGAACAATGGAAAACCTACAGGAATCTAGGAATGGCTAGACTGAAGCTGGAATACAGTTTAAAAATGGTAAGATGTTTTTAGGACACACAACAATTCCCAAGACCCAATATGTTATCAGGACTTTAGCATCAAACGTTTGATAAGCCCCATCAATGTCTATTCTCTCAGATTCTCTAGCCTTGATACTATTAACTGACTACCCCACCTTCTATTTGGATATCATTTTTCTGTTTTTTCGTTTTACTTTACTGATAGCTTCTGATGACTCTTGGCTTCTGCTGTGTGAATCCTCCTAACAATCACTCTGTCTAAAGACGCCGATTGGTACAAAGATCTCATACCAGCTCCGCTCCAAGGCAGCACCTTGAGACTGGCTAATAGATTTGCTGTCCTTACTTTGGGTGTCCTCTTCTAGCCCAGTCAGCTAAAATGGCAGGGTCCAATGATTTAAAACAGGGATTTTCAAAGTATGGCCTATTAGGCCAAATTTGGCCTGCCGCCTATTTTTGTACATTCATTCTTACATGTATTGTCTGTGGCTGCTTTATTGCTACAATGGCAGGTGGAGTTGAGTAGTTGCCAGCAGAGTTTAAAATATTTACTATCTGGACTTTTACAAAAATGTTTGCTGATGCCTTATTGAGAACATGGCCAAGTGTTCAGATAAGGAAGTGCACTGAAAAGGAGCTGTAAATGAGTTTTCTTAGGGAGGGCTCAAGAGTACAGCAGGTATTCTGAAGTTAAAGGCCTCAGGGAAGCTGCAGAATTGTCTTCAGAAGTCCTTATGCACACTACAGACTAAACAAACATACACACATTCAAGTATATATAGATGCCTTTGTTGTGAATAAAATATAAATTAATTCATTTAAACATGAAATTAATCCCATATTATCTCCTTAATAAGTCTCTTTTTTTCTCTCCATGAATTAGAATGCACCTCTAATCATGTTGGGAATGAATCCCTGCTATAGCAATATCAAAATAGTACATGATCTGAAAAGTATTCGTATTTAGCTCTGGAATGCAATTGATGTTATTGTTATTGTTCTTATGTTTTTGTAAAGAACATGGTAGTATATTCACTTTGGGGCTAAGACTAACATGAAATACTACGATTTCTACCCCTTCCATCCCTACCATTTTGAAGCTCACGCTGATCTTTTTTATGATTAGGAAGTCAATGAGGAAACACTGTGTGATCACTAGGTTCAAGGACTTGATGAAAAGTGAATTTTCTATCTATCTGCACAAAGAAATGAACTTTGTCCACTAATTGATGAGTTCTTCCTTACTTTGGGGTGAACACTTGGAGTGCAGAGATTGGATTTATTTCATTCATGTACCACTAATTCCTAGCTCTGTGACTGGCACATCTGGGGGCCTCATCATGTGTTTGTAGAATGAATAAGCGAATGTTGCCTTATGTCCTCACAGCTCAGCTGGTAATGCTGATGTAGAAGGATCTTTAACCGTAAAAGAAATGGGAACACCTGTAACTGCTGTCACCCCTATAGAGATAGAAAAGCACTTAAAAGTAAAAGTTCTCCCTATAAAAGAGTGAGGTGCGGGGTTTGTGAGATCTAGACTGAGTAGAGCTCTCTTTCCTTCTTGGTCATTGCATAGTTTGTGCTCAGGACTACACTAACAGACCTAGTTCTAACCCTATGCTGCCCAGACCTTTAATCCAGGACCCAATCCTCCATGCAGTTAGTTCCCACTTTGTGCTCCCATGAAACTGTGTGTCCATACATTTATTCACCACTAAGACTGAACTGCAATGATCTGTTTACTAGGCAGTTTCCCTTATTAGCATATTGTGCCCCGCATTATAAAATTCAATAATGTGTGATAAATAAAGGAATGAATAAATTATCTAATAAGGATGTAATTTACAAGGCACTATTCCCTTTTGTCACCCTGATCACCTATGCTGACTGATCACGACACTCTTCCTGGCTAGACCCACCTTCAACCTCATACCTTTGTTAATGGTTTAGCCTCTCCAAATAGTCTCTTACAATATTTAAAGCTTACATAACTGTAGGTATGTATGTGTCATCCAGAGATTCAAATCCTAGACATGGCCTTCATAAATCATCCCCTTCTGCAGCAACCTAATTCAACTTTCCCAAACAACTACCTCCCCTGGCCCCCCCATTTGCCTGCTAAATAAGTAATACCAGATTTCACTGCCAATGTGAGATCCTCAGAAAGGAAAAACAGTGAGCAGCATCAATGTGCTTCCTGCAGAGCAGCCAGACTGTAGCAATAAAACACCTTGGAAAACACAGCTGGCTGGGGGTTCCTGGAGCCCTCCTCCCACTCCAGCGAATCATTCTGCCAGAACGTGGCTGGTCAGCTAGGGACCTTTGGGAGAATTTGATATGTTAAACAAGGCTGCCCTCTCATGGCTAAAAAAAAAATTACCTGCAGAAAACAAAATGCTGTCTGTTCTCCGTACACAAGAAATCCAGGGCACCTTATTGAAAAGCTAAGCTTACATCTTTTTTAAAAGCAGATAATTTAAAGTGCCCTGCTGTCGACTTCTAAGATACAATGAATGATAAGTAAAATTAGAAGTGAAAAATTACATTCACCATTTAAAAACTTGCTCTAGATTGAATTTTAATAATCATCAAGAATTCATTATTGGTTCCAGAATTTAAAGGCAGATGAAATAATTTCTTAATATATGGAATTTCTTCCTTGGGTGATTTATTTTAGAATTCAGTCAGTTCACACAGCAGTAACACTGGTTCCATTTATATATTCATTCATTGAGTAAATACTACAGAGTATCTACTTAGAGATGTAAGTACCTACTTACATCTAAGATGTATTTTTTTTCTCTCCATATTTTTAACATCTCTGATGTATTTTACAACCTGTGTTGTGTTATAATATCTGTCAGCAAGGGAGTAGTAGAGATGTGCACATAGTTGTCATTGCCTGGGCATGTGTAATTTGCTCGTCATTCCTGGTGGCTCATGGGACAACTGACACCCCTTGATGTTCCAGTCTCAAATCTATTTAAGGACCACTTGGGGAAGGTACATGAGTCCTATTTGTTGTTTGAAAAACCTTTCATTGGCTATCTGGTAAGACCAAGAAAGCACCACCATCAAAACTTGCAGTGGGTGTCAAAAGCTTCACACAAAGTATTGGGAGATAACAGCGGAGCTTTCCAAAGAAATGTAACATCACCAATGCTCATGATGGCACAAAATATGACATGGTGAAGAAAAACACATTGACACATTGACATCTCTGAGTAAAGGAGTGAATTTAGAGAGTTGTATTCTGTATAGGAAGAAGAAACATCTTTGTTAATTTATTTTGCTTACATTTTCCTTCTCACTTATGCACAGGAGCCATATATGCAAAACTCTGTGTCTAACAAGTTATCTAAATAAACATAAATGTTTATCTAAATAAACATAAAATAAAAATTCAAAGTGATAGGAAAGCAGTATCTCATGGCTTAACTGGAAGATTTTTTTTTTTCCCTTTTAGTAGTCCCTAAAATAACAGTGGATCTTGCAACAGAAGGAGTTTTAGATTCAATGAACTATAGAACATACAAAGCAGTGCCACAGTCACTGAGTAATGCAATGAGGAACAAAACAGACCTTTCTCTGCCCTCACCAAACTAGATGAGGGAAAGACAACTATAAACATGCAAACAAATAAAAAAATGAGTCCATTTCAAACAGCAATAAATGCTGTGAAGACAATAACACAGAGTAAGAGGACAACAAGAAGTGAGGAGGGTAGGGAAGCTTTAAATCAACACTGTAGGGACAGTTAAGAGAAGTCCAGGTAAGTGCATGTCACATTACAGGAAGTAAGAGAAGAAATTCACTAAAGGAGCAGACACAGGTTAGCTGTGACAAATGGTATTAGGAGGGAAAAAACATGGTGAGAGGATTATCCTTAATATTGGCAAGACAATGACTTTTAAAAAGGGCATCATATCTGGCCTAAAGTGGGTTATAGGACAGGCGAGAGGTGTGGACTAGGGGAGCAAATCTACATCTCTTTGGGTAGGTCTGCTTTCAGGGGCCTGGAGGGATGTACCTGCAGGGCAATGTGGTGTGAGGGGACAATATTAAGTTTTGCAAGGCAAGAAAACAAATAATTACACAAAATACTTTCAGATTATAAGCACTGTTATAAAGGGCATAACCAAGATTATATCATAGAAAGTAGGGAATAGAAACCTACTTTGGGTTTTGGGCTTTAACAATTATTAAACACCAACAATATGCCTGGTATTTATTAAAAGTGTTCAAATGTTATTTCATTTGATCTTGAGACCCACTTTTTGAGATATGTACAATTAGCTCCATTGTTACAGATAAAGAAACTGGAAGAATGATTCACCTGTCAAAGATCAATTAGTAAATAGTAGCAATGGGATTTGAAACAAGTTTGACATAGAAATTAAAAGTCTCCCTGTTCAATAAATGGTGCTGGGAAAATTGGATAGTCACATGCATAAGAATGAAACTAGATCCCTATCTCTCACCATATACAAAAATTAACTCAAGATAGATTAAATACTTAAATATAAGACCTGAAACAATGAAAATTCTGGAAGAAAACATAGGAAAAACTCTTTTGGGCATTGGCCCGGGCAAAGAATTCACAACTAAGACCCCAAAAGCAAATGCAACAAAAACAAAAATAAATAAAT
>JAQIFY010004971.1:0-11377 GCA_028533085.1 Varecia variegata | reverse complement strand
CTCAGTGAAGGGCTGGCTCCCACCAGGTACCTCCACAAGGTACCATTCAAAAGAAAGATACCAGCAAACAAAGCTCAGCATCAAAGTGTCACCTCATGGCCAGCATGTATAGGATCCCTCGCACATTTCCTTGTTTGTTATCATCTTTCCGTCTAGATTTTGCATCCTTCTAGGGCATGTGCCATGTCATTTGTATCCACTGATGAACCCCCAGGTACCTCACCTGACACAGTGAAGCTCAAACACTATCTGATAATGGAGGTGTTAGTGAATTAATTAGCAGGCATTTATATGAGAGGAGTCTTGCAGTAGGTAAAGAAAGGATTGGATGCTCTGTATACACAGGGAAAACAGAGCTCTTGTTCCCACCTATATATGTTTCAATCAGTCAGATAACAAAGTCCCCAGTGGCCTGAGTCATGGATGTGGATTCAGAGCTGAATGAGCCCATGAAGCACAAATAACACGAAGAATAATTCAGTCATTAGGAAACAAATAGGTAAACAGAGTTCAGGCCGATACCAACACAATGAAGCGAAGAACATGACTGCCACATTAAAGCAGGACCCCCTGTTTTCTAATGTGGCAAGGCTGCAATTCATTCATTTATAGAGCACATTTTTTGAGCTCCATGGATTCCGTGAATAAGACAGACAGGAGCCCTCCCCTCATGGAGCCTACAGCATAGTGGAAGAGACATAATGAACAAGAGAAATAGTAAACAATACATATGATTATAGGTCAAATGCCCCTCCACAATGCCAGATCCCAGGATAGCAGTGGGAAAGAAAGCACTCGTGATTTGAAGTTACAAGTCCTGGGCAAGCTTTCTGAGCTGAAGACATTCAAGTATCAGCAGGTTTATTATCGGAATCAAGTGAAATTACATGGAAACTCTTTATAAACCTAAAGCACTGTTTAGAAAGTATTAGTGTATAATGTATTCATGTCAATATTTCTACATTAATTCATCATAATTGCATTGAGTCCCTAGTACACATATGCCAGACACTGTCGTAGAGATAAAAAGATAAAGGGAATGCAAACAACACTCTCGACATAAATCGCAAATATTTAGGTTAAATTCTGGAGTCTGCTGCCTCTATTGGTAGCTGTGGTCACAGTGACCCTGGTTTTCAGACACATCCCAGAAATAAGTCTCAGGCTTTGAAATTAGCAAAGTCGAACAAGCCTGTCACTTCATTTTCTTTTTCTCCTCAACATTAGGAATTACTGTCAGTGGGAACACACAATTTCCCAGAAGTTGACAATTCAACTAGTTTGGCATCTTACTTAAAAATTACCATTATTACTTTTAGCATATGAGCAATTTCTTACAGCCTAGTGGTTTGCAGAGTTTTCTCTTAACCTTTTTACTAATGATGGGATGACATACTTTATTTTTCAAAGTCCTTCCTAGATTCTATCAAGAGTAAGACATTATTTTTTAAATTGCTATTGGAAAAAATAAAACCACAGTTAAATCATCCTTTATCTCTATCCCCTTTATTTGGATGTTACAAGGTTTGATCATGACACTAAAAATTGGAAGTCATTAAATTCATTTTTCTCATGCATTAAAAAATCAGCGTTGTGAAGAATTTGGAAGGTAGGTTAGACAGAGTGCTAATCTTCTGCGTAACTCTTAGATGGTTACCATCCTTGTCTTATGGAGACAGAAAGTGAAGAGTATTAATTTATGCAGCAATACACAGGGCTGGTGCCCAAGTAAAGTTGTTAATAAATAAGGATAATGATAATCGTAATTATTATCATCAACATTATAGCAAGGTCTTATACTAAATGCCAGGCAACACCCTAAACACTTGACACAAATTTACCCTTTTTTACCAGGGTAAGATAAAGATAACTTAAAATTTACCATCTTAACCATTTTTAAGAGTACACTTCAATGGCATTAAGTTTATTCACACTATTGTGTGACCATCCAACTCCAGAAGTTTCTCTCTTGCAAAACTTGAAGCTATGTGCCCATTAAACACTCACTCCATTCCCCACTTTCCCCAGTCCTTGGCAACCACCATTCTATTTTCCATCTCTATGAATTTGACAACTCTAGATACTCATATAAAAGGAATCACACGATATTTGTTCTTTCATGACTGGCTTATTTCACTTAGCAAAATGTCCTCAAGTTTCATCCATATTGTGGCATGTGTCAAACTCTCCTTGCTTTTTAAGGCTGAATAATATTCCATTGTACCTATATATCACATTTGGCTTAACCATTCATCCACCGATGGTTACTTGAGCTGCTTTCACCTGTTGGCTATTGTGAATAAAGCTGTTATGAACATAAATACACAAATATCTCTAGTCCCTGATTTTAATTATTTTGAGTATATAGCCAGAGGTAGAATTGGATCATATGGTAATTCTAGGTGTACTTTTTTAAGGAACTACCATACTGTTTTCCATAGAGGCTGCACTATTTTACATTCCTACCAACAGTGCACAAGGGTTCCAATTTTTCCATATCCTTGCCAACATGTGTCACTTTCTGGTTTTTTGATGGTAGGTATCCTAACAGGTATAAGGTGTAAGGGATTATTTTTATCTCCATTTTGTAAGTGAGGAAACTGAGGCAAAGAGAGGTTCAATAACCTGCTCAAGGTTACATTGTTATTAACTGGTGAAGAACTAAGACTCAAACCCAGGTAAGAGTTTTGGAGTCCATGGCTGTTCTCTACTGATCTTCTGAAAATTAGAGCAGCTACGACATATGGAATACTTACTATGTACCAAGTGCTGCATTTTACTTTGACTACTTCATTTAATTCTCACAACTAGTCTCCAACATAGTTCTTATTATTGTATCTACTTTTCTAATGAGGAAGACAGAAAGAAATTAAGTACAGTTGTCCCTTAGTATCTGTGGGGGGGTTGGTTCCACGACCTCCTTCAGATACCAAAATCTGTGGACACTTAAGTCCTTGGTATAAAATGGCATAGTATTTGCATATAACCCACGCACGTCCTCCCATATACTTTTAAATCATCTCTAAATTACTTATAATACCTAGTACAATGTAAATGTTATATAAATAGTTGTTATATTGTTTTTTGTGTTATTTTTTGTTGTGGGTTTTTTAAATATTTGCGATCAGTGGTTAGTTGAATCCACAGATGCAGAAGCCACAATACGAAGGGTTGACTGTAAATTGTCCAGGTTACTTAGCTAGCAAATAACAGAGCTGGAATTCAAATCCCGATCCCTGAATCCAGGGCTTGAATAATTCATCTTTATCCCATGTTGAGTTTTGGACAAATAATCATCCCATTAAATTCTTTATCTTTCTATGTGTCCTTGGTAGCGATATGTTCCCCAGCCCTATAGCTAATCAAAGTCCTTTAAATTGGATTTCATAGTGACATGGATCTTTTCACTGCCTTAGAGAGGCTGATGCTGGCCTTTAAATGCAATTCCTCAGGGCTTTCCAATGAGCTAAGTGAGCTGAAATGTGTACGCCCGATGTAGCATTCCTTCCCAGGCATAGTAAATGGGCAGGACCCAGCATTTCACAAGGGCTGCGACTCTTAAACAAGCCTGTCATTTACCACTTAGTCCTTCCCAGTTACCTCGTTGTTGTCCTTAAGATATTTTCCTCCAACAGGTAATGCAAAAAACAAAATTTTCTCACAGCCTCTCTTGATAACTTTTCCCTCAAACTTATTGTTATGTCTTTGGAGCTGACAAGCAAATTTTACCGCCCTTACCTTTGGTGTACCCCAAAGACAAATGTCTCGGTGTCCTTCAAAAACTCTAAGTCTTCCCAACTATGTATAAACTGGATTTGTCAAACAGAGTCCTCAAAGAAATGGGAAATGCTATTCAGAACAACGGGATGTAAGCACTGATGAATGGTTATAAGTACAGACTTTGGAGCTCATCCAGGCTAGCTTCAAATCCCCACTCAACCATTTCATAGATGTTTTACTTTGAGAAAAACATTTTCATCTCACCGAGCCTCAGTTTCCCCATCTGTAAAGCATGAATTTTAAAAAAGTGTCTGTGTCATAGGGTTTTAAAAGGATCAAATGAGATCATATTCATCAAAATAATAGCATGGTATTTGGCACATGGTAAAGTCTCTGTAATGTTGCCTGTTCTATTGAATCTCACCAGCTAGATGACAGCATTCCAAGGGTGGAGATTAATTCTCATTGTCATGTTTGACAAAGAGCCTTTTACATAGTAGGTGATCAAGAAATTTTTTTGAATGATGGTTGCTCATCATATTAATGGAGTAGCCAAGATTTTTTCAACATTGTGTCTACACGATCCAAAATCACAAGTTTCAAAACTAAGGAACAGCAAAGATAAAGGTAAAGAGAGTGTGGAGGCCAGGGGAGGCAGGCCTGGAAGACAGACGCGCACAGGAATTCCAGAAGTCATCATCCTGTGAGATCCACACTTAAAGATTCCTCATACTTCAGGCCAAAAGAAGTTGGCTGGAGTCTCTGTGTGAAGAGATGAGTTGTTGAGCAAGGGTCTGCATGTCTAAACGATTCCAGCATCTTGCCCACCAAAGTTGTCCTGACACTTCTCACCAGAGATTATTCCACTTTTCCACACCCACGCATTAGGAAATTTCTTCTCTCTAGGACATCCTGGGCCAAAACATCTCCATTTGGACCTTTGAATGCAGTCAGATCTGGAAGCATTTTGCTTGCACTTGGAATGTTGTAATGCTGTACTAGAAAGCCGGCCCAACACTTACATCACTGCTGGAATTTGAACTCTGTCCCTTTGCTTGTTGTTCTAGAACTGAGCTTCGCAATATGGTATAGCCACTGTGCACATATGCCTATTTAAACTTAATGGAAATTAAATAAAATTTGTATTCAGTTCTTCAGTCTTGTTAGACATATTGCAAGTACTCGGTAGCCCCTTGTGTATTAGAGCAGATGTAGAACATTTCCATCACCTTAGAAAATTCTCTTGAGCGTATTGCTCCAGAAAATAAGTTCAAGTATCATGGAACAAATGATTCACATGGCAAATAGTGTCATAGCTACTTGAGGAGCAAAGGGAACTGTTATTTCCCTGCACACTCTGTTACTTTTAATATGTCATCAATTCCTTGACATATCTCCTATGAAAATGTAGAATCTAAGTCTCCTTCTTTTGAATGTGGACAAAACTTGGTGACTTGCTTCCCAGCTGATACCCAGCATCAACCTCTGGACATGTAACCCTTTTGATGATTCCAGCTTCCAGATTTGAGCTATCCCAGCTAATATTGGGTAGAGCAGAGACAAGATGTTTCCACTATATTCTGCCTAAGTTGCAGATTTATGAGCCAAATAATATTGTTGGCTTAAGCTACTATATTTGGGGTGGTTCATTATACATCAATAGGTAACTAGAACATACATATTCTCAACAAGTGGCACATTTTTAATGAAGTATCTTTAGTGAAATATCTTTAATAAATCTTTAATGAAGTTCAGACTATGATGAAAAGAAGTTAGAGGAACACAAGAGTCCTTCTCTTCAGTACCTGAATGAAACGTCAATGGTGAGAACATGAAACAAACAGAAACAATAGGAGAGTTATGATATGCTTTTAGAAATGCTAACTCCCCCATAATCTAATTATACAAACTCTACCTCTGGCCTGGCCTCTTCCTGAAGCCCCATTCTCAATGGCTAAAAAATGGCAACATCTTTTCATGCTCGCCCTCCAGATGTCAGAACTTCCAATTCTGTGGAAGCTCTACAATTCTCCATAGGGATTACAATGTGATTGGAAGAGGACTTGTCTTGATATTGTACCTGCATTGAAGCCTTGATGCTATTAATAATATTATATGTGACAGTTAAAATAGCAAACATTTCTAAAGATGCTTCTATTTTTAATTTACCAAAAATTGAGAAATGTTTATTGTCCCTATAAAAATATTTTTCTTAGGGTTAGGCATGGTGGCTCATTCCTATAATCCCAGCACTTTGGGAGGCCACAGCAGGAGGATCGCTTGAGGCCAGGAGTTCAAGACCAGCCTGGGCAACATAGTGAGACGAGCCCAACCCCAACTCTACGAAAAATAAAATTAAAAAAAAAATTAGCCAGGCATGGTGGTGCATGCCTGTAATCCTAGCTGCTAAAGAGGTGAGATGGGAGGATGGCTTGAGCCTAGGAGTTTGAAGTTCCAGTGAACTATGATAGTGCCACTGTACTCCAGCATAGTCAACAGAGAAAGACCCCATCTCTAAAAAAATTAAAAACAACAACAACAAATACTTTTCTTAATCTGCTTTCATTTTGATTAGTTTTTGATTTCCCCAAAAGTAGACCCTGAGAAAAAGACTTGGGTGTAAGTAGCTTATTTGAGTATGGTGGATGGGTAGATACGGAATGAGAAAGACCAAATATAAGGGTACGTTATCAAGTTGATGGCTAGTAGGGGATACTGAAAGCCTAATTCCATCTGACAGTCAGAGAAGCTTGATCCACCCTAGAGGAATAAAGGAGGAGGAGCCACTTATCCATTGGCTCCCATTTTTGGTGGATCAACTGCTGCCCACAGACTGTGCCTGTGTGAGTGCCGTGTGGGTTCCCAAAGGCATCCCGTACCGCAGCATGAGAAAAGTATAGAGCAGAAAGCAAGAGGCATACATTGAAGGCCAGAGGTGAAACACTGCCGCACTGTACCCACAGGAAGCTGGCTGAAGCATAAGTGGAATCAGTTGTCTCAGGTTGGCTGAAATAAGAGGTCAGGATAAGAGAAGATTGAAGGCTTTGAGTTGGTACATAAGATGTGTCTGATACAGTCCAGCTTTTGAACCATCAGCTATGCTTTTGCTCTCTAAATTCAAACAATTACTGCCTCCTTCAACGTAAGACCACAGTCACCACAATCTCTGCAAAGGTTTAATGCAAAGAGATCAGTGAACCAGGTATCATATTACTGCTGTAGCCCGTCCTGAAGCTGTAAATGACATTCAGTTAATCTCTTTTCCACCAACCATGCAAGAAAGCTGTGGTGGTTCATTTTAGGTGTCCATTTTACTGGATTAAGGGATACTCAGATAACTGGTAAAGCATTACTTCTGAATATGTCAGAAGAGATTAATATGTGAATCAGTGGGCTAAGTAAGGAAGATCTACCCTCATCCAATGTGAGCAGACACCATCCAATCAGCTGAGGGCCTAGACAGAACAAAGAGGCAGAGGAAACACAAATTCTCTCTCTCTCCCTCACTCCCTTACTGTCTCTCCTGGAGCTGGAACACCCTTCTCCTGCCTTTGCACATCAGAACTCTGGCCTTTGGTCTCCAGGACTTGCACCAGCAGCCCCCAGGTTCTCAGGCCTTTGCTGTCATTTTGAGAGTTACCAGCTTCCCTGGTTCTGAGGCTTTGGGACTTGGACTATGCCATGCTACTAGCTTCTTTGGTTCCCCAGCTTGCATACAGCCTTCTATGGGACTTCTCAGCCTCCACAATTGCTTGAGCCAATTCCCCTAAATCCCTTCCTATCTATCTATCTATCTATCTATCTATCTATCTATCTGTCTATCTGTCTGTCTGTCTCCTATTGGTTATGTCTTTCTAGAGAATCCTGACTAGTACAATACCCTTCTCTCTTGGCTAGCACTTCAGCTGGGATTCTTGCGTGGTAGGGTGACCCAAATCTTTACCTTCAGAGGACCTGGGTCTTTAGTTTCTTTGCCATTGTGGAACTGTGGTTGTTGCAGTTGTTGATACACCATTATCAATAGGCAAGGAAGCATGAACTGACATCCCAAAGAATGCCTGAGTTTCAGGCATAGTTCTCACCATCCCATTATGTAGCAGCAACCCTAGCTTCTCATGGTGATGAGTTGATTGCACGTACCGTTATAGTAATTCTTTCCTTTGACTGCTGGTCTACTGTCATGAGAAACTGCCAGCAACCCACACCTCAGTTAGACAACTGAGTTATATGGACGCACATCAGCTACCTGATCCTTTCAGATAAACATACTCTTTTGTCATACTTCATTTGCAGAGGAAGCATAAGAAATAAATGCACACAAGGGTATAATTAGGGAGATGGGATTTGAGAAAAATGTTCAGATACAGATACCTGCTCATTTCTCAGTATTCAAACAATATTCTCATACTAATAGTCTCATTCCATATGCTGTACTAGTGTGGGGGTTTCAGAATTTTTCTTTAGGAGCCGCCGTCTGAGTAGAAGTGAAACAGCAGACCATAGAAATCAAACTGATTTTATTTAGCATGTTTATTTGGGGTGGCTTTCAGCATGGTGAAGAGGCATAAATAGCACCCCTTGGCACTATCCAAGTAGATGGGTGTATTTTGCTACAATTTTCCCCACTAATGATTGTAATAGGAGCCCATGATAGCACATGACTTTTTGTGGTCTATTTCCATCAGCGAGGACGCCTTTCTAATCCAGTTACAGCTGCAGTGGACAGTTCCACCCACCTTGTGCTAGCAGGTGGCTCTCACCTCAAGTGCCCCACACCTTACATTCTGCCCCAGTACCTTCTCTGGCATGTCTAGAACCTACTAGCCCCAGAGCCAGCCCAGCTCCTAAGTATGAGGAAGTTCATGCCCCCAGGGGAAGTCCTCATCCAAGGGGGGATGGGGTGGATAAAAGACCCAGCCTTCCATCTTTGGGGTAGGCAGTTCTGAGAAGCATTCCACACACTTGGATGTCCCAGCAGAATCAAGCCATCATTTCCCAGAGTGACACCCTCAGTAACTAATATTGGCTTTTGTTTCTTTCCCTATTTTATCCTTTTCACTTTCTCACTCTTGATTCTTGGGATCAGCTCCCACATGAAAAACTATAAAGCAGACTTCAGAAAAAGAAAATTATCGGGATAAATAAAGCATTTCATAGTGACAAAAAGATCAATTCTCTAAGACAACATAACAGGTGTGCACCTAACAACAGAATGTCAAATACTTATGGTAAAAACTGATATAACTGCAAAGAGAAATAGATGAATCCACTATTATAGTTGGAGATTTATACACTTCTTTTTCAGTAATGGATAGATCAAGCAGACAGATAATTTATAAGATATAGTTGACCTGACCAACACTATCAGGTAATTTGACCTAATTTACATTTATAGAATACTCTACCCCAAAACAGTAGAATACACATTCTTCTCAAGCTTACATGGACCACTCACAATGAGACCACATACTGGCCTATGAAACTACATCTTGATAAGTTTAAAAGAATACAAATCATGCAAAATATGTTCTCAGACCACAGTGGAATTAAACTAGAAATCAATAACAAAATGATAGTCGGCAAATCCCCAAACATTTGGAAATTAAACAACACACTTCTAAATAACACATGGTCAAAGAAGACGTCAAACAAAAATATAACTTATCAAAATTTGTGGGAAGTAGTGAATGCAGTGCCTAGAGGGACGTTTATAGCATTAAATGATTATATTAGAAAAGTAGAATAGAATAATCTAAAATCTATAACTGAAGCTTCCATTTTAGGAAACTAGAGAAAGAAGAGCAATTTAAACCTAAATGAGGCAGAAAAAATAAAATAAAAAATAGAGCAGAAATAAATGAAATTGAAAACAAGAAAACAGTAGAGAAAATCAACAAAACCAAAAGCTGTTTCTTTGAAAAGATCAATCAAATTGACAACCTTCTAGCCAGGCTAACCAAGAGAAAAACCGAGAAGACACAAATTACTAATATCAAAAATGAAAGAGGGGCATCAGTACTGATCCCAGGGAGATTAAAGATATAATCAAGGAATTAGACTTGTGGTATTTGTGAGCATACTCTGTGTCTCTCTAAGATTGAGAACAAGGCAAGGATGACCCTTCT
This sequence comes from Varecia variegata, assembly GCA_028533085.1. Classification (NCBI taxonomy): domain Eukaryota; kingdom Metazoa; phylum Chordata; class Mammalia; order Primates; family Lemuridae; genus Varecia; species Varecia variegata. Next base: position 1,532 of record JAQIFY010004971.1, on the reverse strand, counting down.
CACCACCACTCTTATTGACATCAAATGTGAAGCCCAATTAGTACAGTAGGATAAGAAATGGAAATAAAAGATATATAGTTGGGAAGTAAGAAATAAATTTGTCTTTGTTCACAGACAACATGATTACCTATGTAGAAAATCCCAAGTAATTAAAAAATAAACTCTCCTGCAACAAATAAGTGGGTATAGCAAGGTTGCAGGATACAAAGTTAATATACAAAGTCAATTGTTTTACTATATGCCAGCAATGAACAAACAAAATTTGATTTTTTTAAATTGCCATTTATAGTAGCATCCAAAATAAATATATATAAATCTAACAAAATATGTACAAGATGTATACATGGAAAGCTACAAAACTGATTAAAAAAATCACAGAAGATGTAAATAAATGGAGAAATATTCTGTGTTCGTGGATTGGAAAACTCAATATTGGTGTTAATTTGTCTCAACTTGATCTAGAGTTCAACAAACTCCCAATCAAAATCCCAGCAAGCTATTTTGTTGACATTGACAAACTGAGTCTAAAGTATAAATATAAAGACACAAAGCCTAGAATATGCAACACAATACTGAATAATAAGAACAAAGTTGTAATACTCACACTACCAAATTCTAAAACTTACAAACAGCATGATATTGAGGAAAGAATAGACACATAGATCAGTGGAACAGCATAGAGAACCTAGAGTAGACCCACACAAATATAGTCAATTGACCTTTCACAAAGGAACAGAGGCATTTCAATGGCGAAAAGACAGTTTTTTCAACAAATAGCACTGAACAACTGGACATCCACATGTAAGAAATAATATGTTTAGATGCAGACTTTGTCTTTCACAAAAAGTAACTCAAAATGGATTATAGACCTAAATGTAAAATGCAAAACTATAAAATTTCTAGATAAAAATGTAGAAAAAAATCTAGGGACCTTGGGATTTGCAATGAGTTTTTAAATACAATACCAAAAGCATAAATCCATGAATGAAATTTAATGTTAGACTTTATAAAAATTAAAGACTTCTCTGTGAGAGACATTATTAAGAAAATCAAGAGACAGTCTACAGACTGGGAGAAAATATTTGCAAAACACATATTTAATAAAGGACTTGCATTCAAAATATACAAAGAACTCTTATAACTCAACAAAAAGAAATCAAGCAACCCAATTTAAAAAGGTCGAAAGATCTAAGCAGACATCTCACAAAGGAAGATGTACATGGAAATAAGATATATATGGCAAATGAGCAGATGAAAAGATATCATTTTTCATTAGGAAATTGCAAATTAAAACAATGAGGAGTGACCACTACACATCTATTAGAATGGCTCAAATTAAAAGAAAAAAATACCAAATTCTGACAATGTGGAGCAGTGCACTCTCATTGATTCCTGGTGGGAATGCCAAATACCAAAGCCACTTTGAAAGACTGTTTGGCAGTCACTTAGACAGCTAAACATAATCTTACCATAAAATTCAGCAATCGTGTTCCTAGACATTTACCCAACTGATTTGAAAATTTATGTCCACA
>JAQIFY010004970.1:0-11377 GCA_028533085.1 Varecia variegata | reverse complement strand
GCTTCTTGAACCTGTATATATAGGGTTTTGGCAAGGCCTGGGAAATTTTCCTCAATTATATCTTCAAATAGCTTATCCAACCCTTGCTTATTGTCTTCTTCACCCTCAGGGATGCCAATAACTCTCACGTTAGGCTTCTTCACATAATCCCACATTTCATGTAGACTCTGGTCTTTTCTCTTATTTCTTTGCTCTATCTCTGTGACTGACTTATTTAACTGGAAAGTATGATCTTCAATCTCTGAGCTCTTTCTTCTGTTTCATCTACCCTGCCCTTGAGACTTTCCACTGTGTTTTGTAGCTCCCTGAATAAATTCTTCATTTCCAGGAGTTCAGTTTGATTTTTCTTCAATAATTCGATTTCTTTAGTGAATTTTTCTTCCAAGTCCTGAATTTTCTTTGTGGTTTCTTTGTGATGGTTGTTCATTATTTCTTGCATAATATTCAGCTTATTCATGATCCATGTTTGAAATTCTTCCTGAGACATGTTGCTATTTTGAATCTGGTTTATGTCAATTGGTAGAGAGCTGGTATTCCTCTTTGGGGGCAAAATTTCAGTTTGATTCTTTATACTCCCAGAGTTCTTTCACTGAGCCCTTCCCATCTGGATCAATCGTTAGATCTCTTCTTATAGCTTTAGTCTGGATAGAGGCACGCCGTGCACACTGTTCTTAGGCTGTGTAGTGGCCTAGATGTGTTGCTTCCTTCGCCACTAGGGGGAGGCTGTTGTGTGTTATTTAGGATTTTACTACCTCAGCTGGGGGGCTGCTCCTGAGGGGTCCAACCCCAGAGAATTAATTTGACCTAATACCGGTTTGACGAGTTAGGTCACTGGGTTGTGCTGGTTGCAACTGAAAGCTTCTTTTTCTTGTCTCTTCCTCTCTGGAAATGGGTTCTGCCTCTCTCCGCACGAAAAACAGTGGCTGGGGAGAGGGGGCGGAGCCCTCACTTGCCCAGCGCTCCGCTGCTGCAGTTCCTGTGGGCACACGCCTGGCCCGCTCCCATGACCGCGAGGTCCACACACCCCTCTGTCACGACTGGGGAAGCACTCAGTGTTCACGCAAAGGCGGAGCTCCTGGTAGGGGTCCACGGACCAGGGGAGGGAGCCACCCAGGGAGCCATCGGGCACCCAATCGCTCCGCAGCGGCAAGGCTGTGGACCCCCAAGATGGCGACTGCCCGTCCACAGATCGCTGGCACTGGGGGTGAATGTTCAGGGTCCGGCAGGCGCCAGAGCTGGGGTCTGGCGAGCCCAGGAGCCCACAGTAGCTCCCTGGCTAGAGAGCGGCTGAGGGACAGCCTTAATTCGGTGTCTGTCACTGTATTTTGCCTTAGTGCAGTTCCAACCCTCCCCCCGCCAAGCGGCGACCCGGCGCAAATATCCTGCAGTCCAAGCTTTTTCCCCGCTAATGTCTCCTCTCCACAGAGCCCCGTGTCTCTCACGGCAATTCTGCACCGTCTTCAGGCAGATCCCTAATTGCATGGTTGTGGAGGATAGTGGGGAAACAAACCGCTTTCCTGTGGGGCTGAACCCACCTCACTCGCTGGTTTGGCGGGTACAGCCCTCCCGCACACCGCTGCCTATTGTCGTCCCGCACTCTCCAGATTTCCGCGGATTCCCGTTCATCTCAGATTTTTCTTGTTCTCTATGTCCCACGTTGATTCTCTGTGGATTCACACTGTTGTTCTTGTGGGAGAGCGATCCTCTAGCATTGCGGCAGACCGAAATTCAAACCTTCCACTCCGGGAACACGGATCCAGGAGGTCATCTCCTCTCCACCATCCCGGGACCCCCAGGGCATAACATTTTTAAACAATCGTCCAAATTTAATTTCATTATAAAACCCTTCAAATGAAGAAAGAAAAAAAGCCTACATTTCAGCATGTGTCTCAGAAAGGTCAAAGGTGGGATCACCAGATTAGACGACACTGGGAATCATTGCACACAAAGAAATCCTGGAAGGAGGGTGCTGAGCTAAAACCCAGGGTTTATTCTTGATGTACATTCTATGGCTGTGGTCCCCAACCCCTGGGCCACAGACCGGTACCAGTCCATGACCTATTAGGAACCAGGCAGCACATCAGGGGGTGAGTGGCAGCAAGTAAGCGAAGCTTCATCTGTATTTACAACCACTCCCCATCGCTTGTATCACCACATACACTCCACCTCCTGTCAGATCAGCAGCGCATTAGATTCTCATAGGAGCACGAACCCTACTGTAAACTGCATGTGTGAGGGATCTGGGTTGCACTCTCCTTATGAGAATCTAATGCCTGATGATCTGAGGTGGAGCTGAGGTGGTGGTGCTAGCACTGGGGAGCAGCTGCAAATACAGATTATCATTCGCAGAGAGGTTTGACTACACAATAAATGTAATGCACTTAAATCATCCTGAAACCATCCCCCCATCACTGTCCATGGAAAAATTATCTTCCATGAAACCAGTCCCTGGTGCCAAAAATGTTGGGGACTGCTGTACTTTGGGTTTGGACAAATGTACGATCATATATATCTACCATTATAGTATCACACAGAGTAGTTTCATACAGAATAGTTTCACTGCCCTGAAAATCCTCTGTGCTCTGCCTGTTCATCCATCCCTTCTCCCCTCCACACCCCCACCAACCGCTGATTTTTTTGACTGTCCCCACAGTTTTGCCTTTTCTGGAATGTCCATATAGTTGGAATCATACTACAAGTATGTAGCTTTTTCAGATTGGCTTCTTTCACTTAGCCATATGCTTTTTAAGTCTCCTCCATGTCTTTTCATGGCTTGATAGCTCATATCTTTTTAGCACTGAATACTGTTTTATTGTCTGGATATACCACAGTTAATTTATCCAGTCACCTAGTGAAGGGCATCTTGGTTGCTTTCAAGTTTTGGCAATTATGAATAAAGCTGCTGTAAATATCTGTGTGCAGATTTTTGTGTGGACTAAGCTTTCAACTCCTTTGGGTAAATACCAAGAAGCATAATTGCTGGATCATACAGTAAGAGTATGTTTAGTTTTGCAATAAACCTCCAAACTGTCTTGCAAAGTGACTATAATATACCATTTTGCACTCCCACTAGCAATAAGTGAGAGTTTCTGTTGCTGCACATCCTTGTTAGCATTTGGTGTTGTCAGTTTTTTGGATTTGGGCCATTCTAAAAGGTGAGTAGTGGTATCACATTGTTTTAGCTTTTTTTTTTTTAAGAGGCTGAAAAAGGGTCTTGCTCTGTCATCCAGGCTAGAGTGCAGTGGCCTGATTATAGCTCATTGTAGCCTCAAACTCTTGGGCTCAAGCAATCCTCCTGCCTCAGCCTCCCGAGTAGCTGGGACTACAGGTGTGCATCACTATGCCTGGCTAATTTTTTCATTGTTTTAATTTTTAATTCCATAATGATATATGACATTGAACACATTTTTATATGCTTATTTGTCACCTGTATACCTTCTTTTTTTTTTTTTTTTTTTTGAGACAGAGTCTCGCTCTGTTGCCCTGGCTAGAGTGCCGTGGCGTCAGCCTAGCTCACAGCAACCTCAAACTCCTGGGCTTAAGCAATCCTTCTGTCTCAGCCTCCCAAGTAGCTGGGAATACAGGCATGCGCCACCATGCCTGGCTAATTTTTTTCTATATATATTTTTAGCTGTCTAAATCACTTCTTTCTATTTTTAGTAGAGATGGGGTCTCGCTCTTGCTCAGGCTGGTCTCGAACTCCTGACCTCGAGAGATCCACCCTCCTCGGCCTTCCAGAGTGCTAGGATTACAGGCGTGAGCCACCGCGCCCGGCCTTGTATACCTTCTTTGATAAGGAACTGTTCAAATTTTTTGCCAATTTTTTAATCAGGTTGTTCATTTTCTTATGGTTGAGCCAAACTTTTAACTTCATTTTGTTGGCACATTTCAAAAGAGATTGACCTCTTCCTATCCTGATTCTACCCATCTGTTCTAGATGCTCTGAAACATCTATAAAGACAGGGCTAGAATTTCCGTTCAATGTAGTACACATTATTTAATATCTATTATGTGCCCAGTACATTGTTTTAAGTATTTGGGAAGATACAAAGAAATGTCAGATACGGTCCCTGCCATCTTGGCAATCTTTGGGGAAAATGAAAATATCACAATGAAGAAAAATTAGACATTAAAGGACATAAAATTTTATTGTGAAATGTGTTGTAGCCCCTTCAAGTATTTACCACAAAACTCCTTTAAATCTATTTAAAACTCAAATTTTCTGCACACATACATTTAAAAGTTATTTTTATGAAAGGTGCTGAGAAATTAGGTAAACCACTAAGATATTCCCTAGAACCATTGATCTATAAACTTATAAACTACATATGCATTTCATTTTTACTGGTGTACTAAACTGCAGCAGGAAGAATATAAGAAAGGATGGAACAATCACCTTACACTTCTTCCAAATAGATGAACTGGTGGAGGCCCATGTATGTGGAGAAGATTATCACAGGGACTCACACTTTCATCTTTAGTGTGGAAATAAAGCCACACCACTGGAAATAAAGGCTACTGTGGAAACAAACAACCCATGAGCTAAAGTGCAATAATTATTATTATAATAGAGGTACAGTAGCAATCATGAATAGCAATTTGGAAGCAAATGCCTAAAGGTCAGAGATATCAACTGTCAAACTTAGTACTTAAGGAAATCATACTTAATAACCTAATAATTGAGTTTCTGCCAACAGACCAATACTTCAGGAACCTGAAGATTATAATGAGGCTAGAAAAGACTATGAGCATTGTGAGAGAGCCTAAGTTCATCTGAGGCATTAACAAGAGATAACGAAATGCTTGTGGAATGACTGACCAGAAAATCCAACCTATCAGTGACATTTTCCAGATGTACATAAGGCTTCTCTGTAAGTGGGGCACCACATGTGATCATCCCGGGAGGAACAAAAGCACATTCCATCAAGACTAGAATCCTGAGGAGGCAGAAAACAAGCATATCATGGACAAGACACTGAGTAAGTGGAGAAATTTATGCAAGCTTCTTGGACTTGGCATAAAAAAATGCATAAAAATGGATCTTCTCTGGAACATTCCATTATAACCACAAATAAGCCAGGGTTACTTAGCTAAAAGCAGAGCTGAGTTCTCCGATTAGCTTTTGTGTACTGGAAAAACTACTGGCACCAGAAGACAGTGGGTACCTGGGTTAACATCTATGAATGGTGCTTTGTGATACATCCATTAAACTTAGGGACTGGCACTTTAGCCAAAGCCTGCCTCCTAGAGATCTCCCATTTTCAAAAGATACCTAGAACTGAAATAACTGATGGGAGCTTGGATAAACAAACCAAAGACTTTCCTGTGGTTGACAGCAAGGGGGAAATGGTAAGATGGTCACTGCTAATACTGTATTTTGTGGCAGACACTCTAAGTTGTGTGCCTAGCAGTCAACCACCATGCCGCCGCTCGCCCTTTTTCCTTGCTAGTAGAACCCAAATGTTGTTCACCATCTTCCAAAGCAGCCATGCCCTTCATGGGAGCCACTGTCTCTTTCTAGCCCCATGGGGCTAATGTCCCTTGCCAAGTGATTTGTTTTGGGCAACAGGCATGTGAGACAATCTTGGCCAATGAGACCGAAGGGAAGTCTGCAGCGAGGACTCTGGGAAGAATTTTCTCACTCTTGAAAGGGGATGCACAACAGAATCATTTCATGTTTTGAGAAGGTCAGGAAGGAGGAAATACATGCTGTGGACAAAGGCTAAGAGGCAAGGAGCTAGGAAGAAGAACAGTACCACGGTTCCCAGAAAACCAACTAACTCCAAAGCCTAAGAGATCACCAAAGATTCAGAGGAGGATGCTATGCCAGAATCCTGGACTGAGGAACAGAATTAATAGTCCAAGAATCTAGGAAGACCAATAGGTGCTTCAATAGGGTGGAATTTCTAATCTTATACTAAGGATATTTGTTCTCTACCATGATTTTAACTTCATTGCACAGCCATGTGTGTGCTTATCTGTGTGCGTGTGTAAGGGAGAATCTGAGTTCTACCTTGGTGGGGGAATCCTGATTACATCAGGGTTCTGTTCCTATTACAGGGCCCTCTTCTGGTTTTTCTCCTACTTCTCTGGCCTCATCTATGGAGCTCTTTCCTTATTCTGCCCATCTCACTGTCATCTGTTCTCAAAGTGGGGTCCAGGGACCCTTGGGTGTTCCTTAGACACTTTCAGGAAGAATGTGACATTTAAGCTATTTCCATAATAATACTAAGATGTTATTTGATGTTTTCACTCTCATTCTCTCACACATGCATGGTAGAGTTTCCAAGAGGCTACAGGACATGTAAAATGGCAACAGATTGAATATAGAAGCAGATATGAGAATTCCACTGTCTTCGATCAAGACAAGTGTTAAAGAGATGTATAAAAATGCAAAATAATGTCATTTTTATCACTAAATTTTTTCTTTTGGGAAATATAGCTATTTTTCATTAAAATATGTTATTTATTCTAACATACAATAGGTTAATTAATCCTATTTTTAAAAGAACTAATAAAAGTATTTTTTAAACTCCTCAGTTTCAATTTTTAATGTATGGTCCCTGGACCAGCAGCATCAGAGCTTATTAGAAATGCAGGTTCTCAGGCCCCTCCCCAGACCTATTTACTCAGAGGCCCAAGAGGGCCCAGCAATCCTGATTGACAAGCCCCCAGGTGATGCTCGAGCACATGGAAGTTTGAGGGCCACTGCTGTAATACATTGATCCCCCATCATCTCTCTGAGGTGAGCAGAAACACATTCCCACGTCTTCTGAACACAAGGCCTAGAGAAGTTGTGGCTCCGTTCTGGGTTATACACGTTTGTTAGAATGCCAGGGCTGCCATAACAAAGTACCTCAGACTGGGTGGCTTAAACTTCAGAAACTTCTTTTCTTATAGTTCTGGAGGCTAGAAGTCCAAGGTCAAGGTGTCAGCAGGTTTGGTTTTTCCTGAGGTCTCTCTCTGTGGCTTGCAGATGGCCGCATTCTTGTTGTGTCCTCACATGGTCTTTTCTCTGTGCATACACATCTCTGATGTCTCTTTGTGTGTCCAAATTTCCTCTTCTTATAAGGACACCTGTCATGGTGGACTAGGGCCCAGTCCAATGGCCTCATTTTAACTTAATCACCTCTTTAAAGGCCCTATCTCCAAACACAGTCGCGTTGTGAGGTACTGGGGGTTAGGGCTTCAACATGCAAGTTGGGGGCCAGGGGAGGGGAGAGAAATCAGCCCATAAAAGCACCTAACTGTGAATATCATTTTTTTGCTATGCATGAAGGAACATCTGGGAAACTACATAGGCTCTAGAAACACCCTGCTCAGAAATCTCCTCCCAGTCACAGAGCACTTAAGTTTACAGTTTGCTGTGTTCAAATACAAACATTCCTGGGAAGGATTAACATCAACTGCTTTTCCCATATAATCACATTGCCTTCTCTCTGGCTAAGACTGCGGCTAAGGAGCTAGGAATTAGGGCTTGGTGTGAGCTATAAAGTAGAATGAAGCCAGTAATTTGCGATGGCAATTTGGGGATGGGATGGAGAGACTGCATGGACACTGTGGAGGGGATCCCTTGGGGGAGGTGGGAAAACCTCAGAGGGACAACCTCAGAGGACTATTTGGGTTCGTTGGCTAGATCACTGTGGCGCAGGAGAAAGGGCAGCAATGAGGGCAGTTGGCTTCGGTTTTCCAGTAGTTTCCGCAGAGGGGACGGGACGTGAAATTGGGCATGTAATGAACTGATACAGTAGGTTTTTAGCAGGAGAGAGGGGAGGGGTGAGTGAATGTTATATAGAATCATGGCCCTTACTGCAGACGGAGGCGGGGGGGGGGGTCCATAATCACCCTGCTCCCAGATTCTAAAATTAATGGGAGCAAAATGTCAGCTTATTTTTGGTAAAGCAGGATTGGAGAATGCAGATTGGACAAAAGCCAGCCTCCTGAAGCACCTTCTGTTCCTGAACACTGCTGAAAACCCAGCACCAGTATGCCAGACGACTGGCCAAACCCACTGGAAATGGGTTTGGCCAATAGAGAAGCCCAATAGATAGGCCCACATCCTTGCCATCTTCTCTGCCACTTCATCACAGCCTGAGGAAAGCTTCCCCATGGACAGTCTACTCCTCTCTTGCTCCTCCATTCCTCTTCTCCACAAAAGATGGTTAAACTGGGTCCTTCATGTCTCCCTGCACCACAGTTGTAGGATGGAGTTGGACTTTGCATGACACGTGCATTCCCGGACAGAACCAAGTCTTGAAATGCAAAGGTTTCTACCTCCCTTTCTGAGCTTCCAATTCCCATTGGCCAGCACATCTATGAATGCATTTATTAAATTTTCATCATCCCAAAACTATGGTACGATTTGCATGGTGGCTTGTATCCATACCAAAATGGCACACTTCCATGCTTGGGCCTCCCATCTCTGGGATGAAGCATCTAATCAGACTCTGTAGCCTCAGTGTCCCTTCTGGCCTGTCTTCCTCAGCCACCTTTCTCTTTGTGGCTTGATGGTCACCTCTGTGCTGATGAGTCCTCCCCCAACCTTCAGAGTTATGTTTCCAACTGCCTACAGGACAGCTCTATCAGGATAGCCCTCAGGCAGCTTAAACCTGACAAGTCCAAAATTCCATTTGTTTATTTATGCCCTGGAAATGATTCCTTCTGCTGTACTTTATATCCCAGTTTATAGTATCATAATCCATGAATTGTCAAATAAGCTAGAAATCCAGAGAGGGGAGAAGATCATTGTGGTCTTCTCACTCTCTCGCACCACCCCCTAAATTCAATCATTAAATTCTCTGATTGCTTTCCTAGATTTTTCGCATCACTCCACTCAGACCCCATCTCTTACCTATACCAGTGAGCCTAACCTTTTGCTTCTGAGAAACAAATATTCATGCACAATCACAGCAGTGGTGTGCAGACTTCCTACGGCCATGGCCATGCAGCATTGGTACAATGGGCCTCAGATCCCTAGAGACTGTCCTCACATTGGTCAGCACAAGCACTGTGGCTGAGAGCCCCTAGCTTGCATGGCAGCAATAGCTTTCTGAACGATCTTCCTGGATACAGCCTGGCTCCCTCAAGTCCAGCATCCACATGCAGCCAGAAGTCTCTGCCTAAACAAATTCGCCCAGGCCAGTGCTGGTTACCAACCATCCAAATCTTCCCACAGACTACAGGACAAAAACCCAGTCACCTTCACAGGGAACGCAGAGTTCACCGTGCTGTAACCCCTGCTAGCCTCTCCAGCCTCATCTTTGGACACTCCCTGCCTTGCACCATAAGCTGTGGCAACCCCAACTATGCAGTTCCCTGAACACAAGGCCGTTCCTTACCTCTATGCCCATCCTTATGCTCCCACCTTAACCAAATGCCCTTCCTTTCATTACTCTCCATGTTGAATCCTCCAAATCCCAGTGTCTACCCTTTGCCTGGCTAACTCCAAACTGCTCTTTATAACAGCAAGGAAACAGACCTCCTTCAGGAAGCCTTCCATGACCTCTTCCTCTTTCAATCTCCCCATCTCAGGCAACCTGTACTCACCTCTACCATTGCATTAACCACCCCACTCTGCACTCATCTCTTTAGAAATCTGTCTTTTTCACTAAGCTCAGAGTTCTGAGTACAGAGACCATGTTTATATCCTCAATGTCTAGCACAGGATCCTAATTCACAGTAGGTGCTCCATAACTGTTACGTTAGTGAAAGAATGAGTGACTTCCAGGAATAATGGAGACACCTCACGTGACAGAGTCAGCAGGGTACCATATGTCAGAGAGAATTCAAAGGGCACAAGATGGTGAACATAGTTGCTAGGCAAGTCGGGGCTGGGTGGGATATTCTCACAATGAAAAGTCCCGAGATAAAGTTGAGAGAAAAATGGCATGCCTAAGCCCTGCTTGTTAAAGCATGGTGTCCCTCCCCCACAACCTGCCTCTCTTAAATTGGCTATGCTTCAAGACTGTTTCAAGAATAGGCATCCAATTTCTGAGTGATCCACTACCTACTAAGCTCAGTTTCAGGGATTTAGACATTGCCAATTCATATCTTATTTCTAGATTGTAATCTTTGTCTTCCAAGATCAACTGCAAATGCAAACTACCCCCAAATAGGAGGCCTCACAGCGGTACCACTGCCCATTCAGACAAGATCTGCACTCCTGCCTACTTACCACCAGGGCAACTGAACTTTTATTGCAATGCAAACATCAGGCCCAAATGATCACTTCTACTCTTGGCACTTCCCGGAAGGCAGAAGATCATCTCAGGGATGTTTACATGACCCTCTTGAGCACAGTAGACCAAGGCCCTTCTCTCCTCTTTGTGACAGTCCTTCAAATTTTTGCATCTTGCTTCCCTTATCTAGCCTTCTCCAATTTTTGAACATTCCTTCTTAGATGGTTTCTAAACCCCTCCACAATCATGCTCAGTCTACTTAGAAACATTCCTGTGCTATATTCACAAATGTACCTCTTAAACCACGTGGCCTGGAATAGAACCCAGTACTTATACTTATAATCAGAGTAGAAACACAGGACTTTGCCTTGTCTATGCGCATTAATATGGGGTATCAAGGTAGAGTGACTTGAAGATAGCCCAGGAATGTAATATTCCAGCCATAACCTTGAAATGCCATCCGACACTTAGTAAAGGGTTACAAGAAGCAGAAGTTCCTGGAGACATTGTTTAAGCAGATGCTGAGCATGCAGCCTGGCTCTTAGAAGAATTCTACCTAAAAGAAAGGGGAGGAGGGAGTAAGACAAGGTTGCAAATCTCACATGATGCCCAAGGGAGAAATTACCTTGAAAATTAAGGCCCATGCCAAGGACTCCAGTTACCTGATAAAGAGATTTCACAGTGAAACCATGAAGGGGTCAAGCTCCAGGTCATCCCTTGTTATCCCTGTTGTGAGACTCACATACATCCAGTGGTAGCATCTAGCCCAGTGCATTTAAATTCCAAAAGAAAATTTGTATATAGTTGGGACCCGTAGGTGTTTATATCTGTTTAATGGATAAGTGGTAATTTTTACTATCTCTCCTTATTCAATTCCAGGTGACTTTCTTCTGCCTAACAACTCGTTGGTTTTCATTCCGCAAGTGACTGATTCAATCTCCACGCTGCTTCTCTTCCCTACCCGCTACCTATCCACCTGAACTTTTTCTTGCTCTGGTGCAAGCAGCTGGAGCATTGTATTAGCTGTCTCTTCCAGCTTTGGGTCATCTATAAATTTTGAAGCATGCTTTTATAGAATTCATAAATGAGGGGTTGACAGTGTTCGTAAAAATAGGAATCATTAATCGAGCCAAGAGTCAGAAGGAAGAGGTGTTAAGAGGATGTTTCTGATAATACTGCCAAAGTATCTGATAATAGAG
>JAQIFY010004969.1:0-11379 GCA_028533085.1 Varecia variegata | reverse complement strand
TGAAGACTATAAAAATAGCTACTGTATATTGGGTGAGCACTTCCACCTGCCAGGATTCCACTCAGTACTGAGCTAACATTTTCTTAAGTAATCCTTCTGACACCTCCATATGCTGGGCCATTTTACAAATGAGAAACCTGGAGCTTAGAGCCTTTAAATAACTTACCCAAGAACATGCAATTTCTATACTGCAAAGCAAGGAATCAATCCAACTCTAGCTGACTCTACAACTCATATTCTTAAGCCACCACCCTACCTAGAAATTCTTCAATTTCTTACATCTTGCTGGTTGAGTCTCACTAATCAGAACTGAACATTCTAGACCTGTGAGACTTGGTTATTCTAGGTTCTCCTGTTTTTTATCGATAATTAAGGACCAAAGTTACTACTTTTAGGCACAATACGGGTTAAAATCCATTACAACGCCAACGGTCTTTCCAAATTCTTTTGTTGCACTTAAATTTTGTTAAGTTAAACAAAGAGGCATTCATCCAGAACCTGATTTTTCTTCTCTTAAAATTTTTCTAACAGACTTTGTCTCAATAAGATCTTCACTACACAAAGAAAAAAGGCAAAGAACTTGGCTCCTGCTACTTAAAGAATTGAAGATAGTTCATCCAAAGTATTCCTAAAGAATGACATATTTAGATAAATTAGTTTAACACCTTCCATTTAAATATCCTTTACAACATATAAAACACTTTGCAAAGGGTGGGAAGTAGGGTTTGGCCCATATATAATCTCTCCTAGAAGAGGAAACTCAATCTTAAACAACTAAGTGACTTGCCAAGGTCAGTAACTCTTAGGTGGTGAGTCAGAACTGGAACCTGAATCTTTTGAATATAGGTCCAGTTTTCTATAAGGTAAGCAAGCGAAAGTGATATTTCCCCAGGAATGTTAATTTAAGTAGAAAACACTACTGGGAGATGTTTTATGCTACAAAAACATATATTTTAATTGGAATTTATTGTTACCCATTTACTGGATAAGATACTAAATAGTATTCCATGTTATTATACAATTACAGTAGTACGGTATTATGATTATTTTATAAATCAAGAAAGTTAGATGTAAAAGGTGACTTGTCCAGAGAATGTTGAAAATAAGTGATAGATTTCAGATGACAGCACAGATATATATCTTGTTATACAGCAATTGACATTTTAAAGGATTTTCTTGGCTGAGTATTGGTATGATTCTAGGTGGCTATTTCTCTTTTACAATATAAGCTACACAGCATTGTTAAAAAGCGTTGGCTTTGGTCACTCATGGACTATTGTAGAGAGAAATGTAGAGCACATGCTATATTAGGTCCTCATTTTCTATTTTGGAAAGAAAAGAATTATTTAATGTGAATGTGAGCTTTTTATGTACATAAAAAGGTTAAAAGAATTATGTTGGGTAATGGAATATTATACTTAAAGATTTACTCACTTCAAATAGAAATACATTAGATATGTTAATATGCCTAAATGCATAAAAGGAATTTAAATATGAGGATTAATTCATCACCTGTTGACAAACAACATTTTATACCTAATGTTAGAGGAGAGATATTTTTCATGAAATGGCCAGTTCCAATAAATATGCCAAATGTGCCTGTAAATAAAAGGTGATGATGTTAGTCAGCACCTTATAAACTCTGAATTCAATCTAAGTAATGTGAGTGCTAAAGAGAAAGGCAGGAAGAACACAGTGACAGAAGAAAGAGCTACAGCTAACTGAAGGGGAAGACGTTCCAGGTCTGAATACAAAGGCACATGCATGGTTTAGTTCACTGTTTTGCTTTCTTGAAGCTGCAATTAATTTTCAAGAGGAAGTCACAAAACATATATTTGAGTGTTCCTGGGTAGAGACCTAAAATGCCCAGGCTTTGTCATAGGCTTGGATAAAGGGTTTCTTTAGTCAGAAGCATTTTTCCTTTTAAGAGAAAGTTTATGTTTTGACTATTAGGTGTAATTTCAAAATGATCTATATATTTGACAGTATAGATTATTATTAGCTTTTAGCTAGTAGATATTTAATAAACTTAATGAAAAATAAATAAAATTGGCTCCTGGCCTATTTTTCTTTTTAAAACAAATATTAATTATTCACCATACCATGTTATGACCATTACATGACCAAATATACAAAGAAAAAATACCACTGAGAAATAGAGCTCCAAAAAAAAATAGGAAAAATGAGCGATTATTTTAATGTAAGCAGGCTACCTATTCCTCAACATTAAACTCATTACATTTTCTTTTAAAGTTATTCAATTGGGACTCGGGAACAACCCATCCTTTTCCTCTTTAGCTTCACACCATTGAATTAAAACAAAAACAAAGACATATTATATATAAGGTTTGCTAAGGTTTATCTGGATTTTTTAAAACAAAAGTTTCTATTACTCAGCATCCTTTTATATCCACAGTTCAAGGATAACTGATGTTTCATAATGATGGTCCTAAAGTGGAGTAAGATTCTGCAGAATCTTATAAAACACTAAACCAAGAAAAAATTATGGCAGATATAATTTACAGTTAAGCACAATTTTATTGTCATTTGAAAATTATCTGAGTATTATATACATTTTACTATTGTTTTCAGAGCAATTGATGCATCAAGCATGCAAGTTATAAAGCTTGAACTGTTCAGAAAAGTGGTCAAGGGTCTCTCTGGCAAGTTTGATCAAGTTGATTTGGAATCCCAGTTCTGCTTCTTATTAGTTGTGTAACCTTGAGCAGTGATTCCCTCGGTTTTCTCACCTATAAAATGGGGACTATATTAGTACCTACTCTATAGGGTTGTCATGAGGTATTAGATCCTGCAGGTAGGACATTTAGCACAAAGACAGGCACGAGATATACACTCCAAGAGAGTGATATAATATTTTAGGTTTACTGACTATTGTGGGAAGATGAGAAAACATCTAATCATGTGTGTAGTTAGGCAGAAGCTAAACAAAAATATCTTCCAATGGGCTTGACACAAGAAAGTTCACTCTGAATTAAATACGCCATCAAGACAGAGAGGGAGGGAGAGAGAGAAAAAAATGTCCTGATCTCAGCCCTAAAATAAGTGAAAAAAACAATTGTACTCTGAATAAGGGGATAGATTCCTCTCTTCATATAGTGCAAAAGAAAGTAGCATATCATATAAACCAGTGCTATATGATGAGTTAAAAAAAAAAAAAAAAGGAAAGAAAGGGAATGACCAGTCCTAATTCACCTAGAGTTGCCAAGGTCATTGCAGCATTTAACATATGCATGTAGGGTGCAGCAGAGGGGAGCAGGTCAGGACTGTGGCTTCAGGCCCAAGGCACCACTCACAGAAGACACGACTGCAGAGGCCCTTCTCCTCTTGCTTCGCGCTGTTAAATGAAGAAACGCAAGAACCACTGTCCCTGTAGCTTTTCACTAGCTTGTTTATTTACCCATCAAGAACCATAAGGACCTTTACTGCATAAAATGCCAAGTGTGGTGGTAATTGACATCAAACGATCCATGTCTACCAACAAATAAAAGACTAAAGTAATAAACATAGAGAGATGAGTGTTTAATGACCTTCAACAAATTTTTATTGTAAGATCCATAACAGTTAACTATATACACTGACATCTCTGGCCTGGAGCACTCTCCGTTTTCAAAGTCAGAGGAAGAGACCCAAATCCTGCCTTGCTACAGTGGCTTGTAAAAGCTAGCTTGAGTGTATCAGCCTGGCATGAGCTTGCCAAAATTACCAGCCCCCTGAAACTACCACTATGTCCATAAAATTAGAGTTTCTCCACCTTGAGTACTCTCCTCTCCACCCCACCCACCACATACATTCTTTTAACAGCTGGATAAAAATACTTCAGTCAGCAGAAACTTTTAGACAACTTCTTCCCGAAACCAATACATGCAGATGAAGCATAATAAATATCATCATTCAAGATGCTCTTGAATTTCCATAATTCTCAACCACTGGTCATGACTTAATCCTACAAACATCTGGCCATAACCTAAATTGAACGGCCTTTTGTCCATGTTAAGAGAACCTTGGGATGTTTCCTTGTATATGGACTTTTATGTGTAAACAGAGCATAAATAAAGACAGGAGAAAGCAATAATTGTCCCTCTGTTGAACATCAGAGATTATAAAATCCCCACAGCACAGAGCTAGAACGATGGCACAAATACATTGATTTCCTTTTAGGACCACTGTTTAGTTTTCTTTAAGCACCTAAGGCTTCACTGAGGTCCATGGTCTATGTGCCAGGCTTAATTTCATGCCTGGATGCATCACTCTTCACTGGGGACAGTTCTCATCGGGCTCTCTGACACAGGGATCCTCCAGTAAGGAGGCTGCCTCTGTCCTTGTCACAGCCAACAGCAGATCTCAGCCCTGAAACAGACCTCGGGTAGCACACTTCAAGTCCCCCAGTAGGTGCAGGCTCTGGGGGTTACTTGTTATTTTGGGGGGTATCACACTAAGGTATATCGTACATAATGCTCAATAAATGCTCACTAATTTCAAGTCTATGATAAGTGTTTGGGAGGTTAAATAGAAAAATGGTAATAGATTTTCTCTTCATGGTTCCCAAAATACTAAATTAGTATGTTAGTAAAAAAGTGAAAATAAAAGGATTTCAGAGGTTATGGATTCTAATGACAATGGCATGAAGATTGGTAGAGGAGTATCAGTTTAGAGAAGACAAAAGCACCTCTGTACCCCCAAATCTCCAAGATCACTTTTAAAATAATGTAAGCTTTGGGCTTAAACCCAATTCCTTGTGGTTTACAAGCTTCTGTCATTCAAGGAAAGATCTTTCCAAAAGTTGCATATAACTTAGGGCCGAAGCTCAGAGTCATGGAATTCCATTCTTTTGTCTGCTCAAAATGAAATGCTTCTCTAGGAAATGCTCCTTCTAATATTTGTTTCAAAAAAGCGGTGGCCACATTCTGATAGCCAGCCCTTAACTTCCACCTAATACAGGTCTAGCATCAGCCACTGAGCCAAACCTGCGCCAGGCATCAAGCGAACGCTCTGGCTGTTAGGACCAGCCCAGGTCCATCAGAGTGCTTTCTGGGGTATTTTTATTTTGAGATAAGAGGGCAAGTCTTAGTGCCTCTATGTCTCTCCAGCAGTGAAATTAAAGATAGGGGTCTAATAGTTGCTGGCTACCATGTCCCAACCATGTAAAGAAACTGGTCTGTAGGAAGAGGGGATGATACTGACATGGAGAAAGCAGCAAAGCAGGACAAGGGCTAGAGACGGAAGATGCTGGTGGCATTAGTCCCTGGTTCCAGTTGTCTTCCTCCCTGTAATCTGATTATATTTCTACCATACAGATACAACAGACATAAATAAACTCAAGAGCAGAGATAATAGCAAAATGTAGTAAAATAATTAGGAAGAGAATGTGTATTTTTTTACCTTTATTCTTAATGCAATTTAATTAAAAGTGCTTATAACAAACTTTTTAATGATGAATCTATTTAACAACCATCTTGAAAAATTCCTGAAAATTTTATCATCAGGTCTGGTATGAGCTGGAGAGTATTAATACAAGCACATTCATGGAGCATTGGTAACATTATTTAGTTGGTTTTTTTTAATACTAAAGTTTTAAATTTTTATATACTTATATCTATCAAAACTTTGTGGTATTGGCCTTTGGTATTACATTAGGAAGACCTCCTCCTACTAGAATATTATAAAAATATTCATCTTTTCTTCTAACTCTAATAATATTATTTTTTCACATCAAAATCTTTAATTTATCTGAAATTTATTTCCACACAAAGTGTGAGGCAAGGATCTAAACTTTTCCCCCAGATGTTAGCCTGTTGTAATAATGTCTTTTATTTGAATAACCATCCTTCCACTTTACCTTTATGATGTATTAAATTCTCATAAACACTTGGATCTGTTCTGCAGGTTTCTATTCTGGCCCACTGATTTATCTCTGTTTTTTATGGCAAGCATCACACTGCTCTAATTAGTGAATCTTTAAAATACATTTTTATCTCTTTTAGGGCATCTTTCCCATTACTCTTTTAAATTTTTTCTAGGCTATTTTTGTGTAATTTCAAGTGAATTACATGATCATTTTTGTCAGGTTTCAAAAAGCCTCATTAGAACTTTGACTGCATTTGCATTTGCATTAAATTTTTACCTCCGCACAATCCTGAATCCTTCCATCCCTCTATATAAAATATGTAGATATTTTATATCTACATATCTATATGTCTATGATGATATCTCTGTTCATCCTCTTTTATTTCTTGCAGTTGAGATATATATTATATATACATCTTTTAATTTAGGGCTTGCACTTTTCTTACTGCTTATTTCTACAAATATTCTATTTTATTGCTATTGTTAATGGAATTTCTCATTCCATTCAATCAGAAACTTTAAAATACAAAAGTGTCAATTAAAAAGGCTAATCTTTTGTTTGCGTCTAACCACCACTTTTTGAGCTCTCTTACTAATTCTAATAGCCCTTTATTTGATTCCTATCTGCAAAGAAAAATGTTTTTACTTTATTTCTAATACTTATACCTCTTATTTCCTTTCCTTGTCTGATTGCATTGGCTAGGAGTGCCAAACAATATTAAATAGTGGTAAAAGTGGACATTCTTTCTCATTTCTTCTTTGTACGTAAATTTCTCTAGCTGTTATCTTCAGATAGCTACTTTTTTATTATTTTTAAGTGGTATCATTATGATCCCATTTAGCTAAGAGATTTTATTACGATTGAATATTGATTTTCATCAAATCCTTTTCTGCATTGTAAGAAGACCTATATGATTTTTTCCTTTGTTCTATTAATAAGTTTTCTAATGTTGATCTGACCTATATTCCTGAAGCATACCCTACCCTTATATTATTCTATTAACACTGAATTTAATAGCATGATGAATTTTACAGAACAGGTACAAAATATATTGATTGATTTACTGATTAATTGATTAACAATGAAAATGAAAGTCAACAATCTTCTCTGTCACTGGGAGTTGAAATTGCTATGACTATTTTTTCTTCCTTAGGAAAATAAGGAAAACAAGGATCCATATTAATTAGCTCAAAGATTGATGAATGCCAAGGATGAAATTTCCCTGGGTATTAAGTCTCAATTCCTGGGAGAATATAGTTATTGGCTTCTAAGGAGATTTCTACATCTCTTGACTTGATAAATGTGGAAGTGAATATGAAAGAATCGTCAGAGAGTTGGCCTAATTAGACACTGTTTACAATAGGTGGACGTGTTGGATGAATTAATATCTAAAAAACAGACCTGCTGTGAGAATCCTTAGGAGATACTACTCTGTCTAAGAAAATTTACCTGGGCTAACAAGTTTTGTAGTGACAATTTCCTGGGGCACAGACTGTGTCTGCCAGATCCATCTTAAAAGTGTGCCAACATGTTCTTTTGCACTCCATCCATGGTGAATGGTCTTCCTCGCTGCTTCCATGCTCCAGTCGTGAAGTCTGAGCCCAGAAGGGGGACCGCCTCTTCCTCACTCACCCCTCACCCCCTCTTCCTGTCTATAACCAGATCTAGATCACCCCAAATATTCAAAATCTATCAAGAAAGATGGCAGCTTTGCCCCTGAAAGACAGTTTCTGGGTTTTCATATTTCCTAACATCTAGCGTCAATTCCACACACTCTCTTTCTCTTATAATTAGTGTTTTAAATTGCTCTGTCAAAATTCTCCCAAAAGAGTTCTTGCTCTTCCGGGTGGCCTGCCTCATTAGGAGTGAAGCTACTGAGAAATCGCTACACAAAATTCAATTCTCCTAGTTTTATTGAGCACCTACTACGTACCAGGTGTCAAAGCAGGTGCAAGAGGAGAATAAGGAGGGGAAGATAAGAAAATCTTTAAAATAAAGATCAATCTGACTTGGTTCCTGCCTTGAGAAACTTGTGAATTACCTGAGGAGTAAACACTAGAAACATAAAATTATTCCCTCAGGGTATTTTGCACGGATTATGACTTCCAAATGAGAATTTCACATATGGGAGAATGTTATCTGCAAACACACAATACAAAGCATTTCATGCTACTTGATGTTTATATAGATCATTTTCCAAGAAAATAAAAGTGATTTATATATGTTCCTGCAATATCTACACATCCCCTCACCTGCCAAGGCCCCTGCTTCCCTTCACACACACATAGTCCTTTTATTGACTTCAAAGGGATCTTGGTGCATAAAGGGAGAGACCCACAGAGGCTGAAATGGACACACACTGCCATTAATCTCTGAACACTTCTCTGAGCTGAGGAGGCAGGAAATGCTGTTACAGCCCTTTAAAAACAAAGGAATTGGACATAAAGGTTAATCAGATTTCCCAGAGCCAAAATAGTTCCTGGGAGTTGAGTACAGTAGTGAAGTGCTTCAGCTCTGAAGTCAGACTGTTGGAATTTGAACACTCGTCCCAAACCTTGTCACCAGTACAACCTCAAGCACCTGACTTAACCTCTCTGTGGTTTCCTCATTAGAAAAATGGGGACAAAAATAATGCCTACTATGGGAGTTTGTTTTGAGGATTAAGTGAGTCAATACATGCAAGATATTAGAATACTGCTTATCACATATTCATTATTCAATAAGTATCTATAAAGATTATTCTGGCACCAATAATGCAAATTATCTCCCAGCCTTCTGTGTATTAGATTTAGATCCCAACCAATACAGCAATTAAAACCTTGAAGATAGAAGTCACCCCTAAGCCATCCCACTAAATTATTTAATAGAAATAACAGAACTAGTTCCAAACTAGTTCAGCAAACCTCAGACAAAATAAGGGCCCTCTCCTCTTCCTCTTCTTGTAATGTCTTTCTTTTCATTATCCTGAGTATCCAAAACTGAAATTTCCTTCACCTGAAATTATTCATTTCCATTGTGATGTTTCTTCTTTTTTTATGGCAGGGTCACAAAGATGACATAGGGCCTGAGAAGGTTTATTTTGCCCCAGGAAGATTACCTGGCTATTCCCAAAGTAATGCTGCATACAAGTCTTGAGAAAAGAAAGATCATCTCATTCTTATGGCCAAGCTGTACAACTTTTTTACACCTAAATCAAATTGTCGGGTCATTCTTCAATTCCAGTTAGTTTCATAAGGGATATATTATTATATGGTCATGATTACAAGCTATGCTTCAAAATATCCATACACAAAACAAAACTGGGTATTAAAAACCTCATTCTGTAAAAACTTGCTTCCTGTCCCAAACAGGCAAGTAGTCATTATATGGGAGTCTCTATTATAAATATATTGCAATATAATAGAAGTAAGAATAATTAAAAATCCCTGAAGTATGCCACCACCACCCCCTAACCCCATCACTCCCCAGCAAGGCCTTAGATTATTAGCTTATACTAACTGGAGGCTAATGCTCATCAACCTTCAGTAAAATCCTGAATTCAACCTCTATTTGTTTTGTTTTTGGTTTTTTGGGGTTTTTTTTTGTTTTTTTTTTTTTTTTTGAGGCAGAGTCCCGCTCTGTTACCCTGGCTAGAGTGCCGTGGCGTCAGCCTAGCTCACAGCAACCTCAAACTGCTGGGCTCAAGCAATCCTTCTGCCTCAGCCTCCCGAGTAGCTGGGACTACAGGCATGTGCCACCATGCCAAGCTAATTTTTTCTATATATATTTTTAGTGGTCCATATAATTTATTTCTATTTTTAGTAGAGATGGGGTCTCACTCTTGCTCAGGCTGGTTTTGAACTCCTGAGTTCAAACGATCCGCCCAGCTCGGCCTCCCAGAGTGCTAGGATTACAGGCGTGAGCCACCGTGCCCGACCTCAACCTCTGTCTGAATCATTTATCGTGCCTGTGGTTACAGATGGGCACTTCTGGCCCCAGGCTGATTGACTCATGTCATAGACTGACCCCAACCAATGTGGGGTTCAGTCTTTGCCTGCAAGCCATTAGCATCAGACTAATTATGAATTCGGGTGACTTGTCCAAAGTCACACAGATAGTTTTAGCATTAGACCCACATGTCCGCTCCCTTGGAAACATTTTAAACATTACCACTACTGGATAAAATGACTTAAGACATATGCTCAACTGATAATGCATTGGGCATCAAAAGCATTAAATGAAGAACACAGAAATGACATTATTTATATTTTTAATTTGCTTAAGTGTAGAAGAGGCCTGTGAAATATCTGCTCTGACCTCAGTGACTTTTTCTGGGAGTTGTCTACCTCACCCTCCAGGGTAAACCCACAGCAGCTATGTTTGTACCATATCATCTCCCTTCAAAAAAAGGAGGACATGGCCCAAGTGGGCCAATCACATTCTCTCTCCCAAGAATCTGGTCTCTGTTTGACAGGTCTGCAAATATTAATAGTATAAAGAGGACTGGAAAACCCAGCTGGGGGAACTGCATGTTGTCATCAGGATAATATCGCCTTGTTCAGAAAATCACTAGCCTTCAGCAGGAACAATGATCTGTGACAGGAGACCCGGTGACATCACAGGAAGGTGGTCCTGCCATCAACTGGGGGTGTGAGGCACTGAAGACCAGGGCTGGGTGGAGGATGCTGCGTGCTCACCTGGGAGGATGACGTCACCTGGGTGGAGATGTCGGGAAGGCTGCTGATTGACCTTCCTGGCTCCACCTTCTGCACTGCCCGGGTATCATCTCCAGACATTTATTTAGTAATTTTCAAGTATTTAATACATTATTATTAACTGTAGCCTCCATGTTGTTCAAGAGATCTCTTGAATTTATTACTCCTGTCTAACTGAAATTTTGTATCCTTTGACCAGCATTTCCCCAGTCCACCCCACCAACCCACCACACTCCAGCCTCTGATAACCATGGTCTAATCTCTGCTTCCGTGAGTTCGACTTTTTTAGATTCCACATATAAGTGAGATCATGTGGTATTTGTCTTTCTGTGTCTGGCTTATTGCACTTAACGTAATGTCCTCCAGATTCATCCACGTTGTCACAAATGACAGTATTTCTTTCTTTTTTAAGGCTGAATAGCATTTCAATGTGTGTGTGTATACACACAATATATATATATACATACATATGTATATATATACACACACACTATATATATGCATATATATACACACACACACACACATATCACATTTTCTCTATCCATTAATCTGTTGATGGACACTTAGGTTGATTCTATATCTTGACTATTGTGGACAATGTTACAGTGAACATGGGAGTGCAAATATCTCTTCCACATACTGATTTCATTTCCTTTGGATATAACCAGAAGTGGGATTGCTGGATTATATGGTAGTTCTGTTTTTAATTTTTTGAGGAACTTCCATACTACTGTTTTCCATAATGGCTGTACTAATTTACATTCCCACCAACAGTGTGCACGGGTTCCCTTTTCTCCACATCCTCACCAACACTTA